>VZQC01005558.1:2085509-2129268 GCA_009823505.1 Rhizomys pruinosus
GAAGCGAGGAGTTTAGCAACTCTATATATAAAAATTCTTTGAGAAATTGCGGAAAAAATAAGGAAAATAATGATGTTGCCTTGTGCTCCTAACTGTCTGGATAAAGTTATAGAGGAAAATAAGGAGCTCAGTGATAAAATTAACCAGCTCTGGCTTCGAAACAACAGTTTTAAAAGGTTTCAAGTGTGCCTGGAAGAGCATCTTCTCTCCAGCAGCCAAGAGCTAAAGCGGCAGAAAATCAAGCTGGAGCCCTTATTATACTTTGGCTGATTTACAATGCAAATTTAATTCCCAGCCAGAAGAGTGTCAGCAGGCAGTCAAAGTGAGCACTGTGGGGAAAAGGGTAGAACCCTGAACTTGGGATGGAGATATGTGGGGAACCATGATGGATGAGGATTTTTGAACCCTCGGATTCTGAGGATTTTCTTTATCTGAGGAATTAATCTCCCCACACTCACAGAGAATCCACACCCTGCAGATCCTCCTCCCACCCTTGCCTGAGGAAACTAATCTCCCCCTCCCAGTGGGAGCTAATGTCCCTCAGGGCCCAACAATTGTTGCCTCTAGACCTATAACCAGATTGAAGGCTAAGCAAGCTAGTGAACAGCACTCCTCCATGGCCTGTGCTTCAGCTCCTGCCTCCAGGTTCCTGCCCAGGGTTCCTGCCTTGGGCTCCCTAAGTGATGAACTGTGACCCAGGAGATGTGAGCTGAATAAATCCTTTCCTCCCCAAGTTGGTGTCGGTCAGAGTGTTCTGTCACAGCAATGGAAGACAAACTACAGCAACTACACATCAACAAATGATGGTTAACTCTTCCAACTGGAATGATTTAAGAAGTGCCAAGAGGGCTGGGAGATGGCTTAGCACGCAAAGCTACTTTATCACCTAGCTGGATGCCTCAGTGTGATCTCTGAAACTCCCATGGTGGAAGGAAAGAACAACTCCATAAAGTTGCTTCTGACCTCTCACTTGTGAGATATGCAGCCCTCTAATAATACATATACAATATACATAGTATAATATATATAATATAAGATAATCCTAAAGATTTAGTGAGGCACAGCTTAGGTGTGTCTTTTTTTTTTTTTGTCTTTTTTTTTTTTTTTTGTATTTTTGAGACAGGGTCTCCCTTTAGTCCCAGCTGGCCTGGAGCTCGCTATGTAGACCAGTCTGGCCTTGAGCTCACAGACATCCACCTGCCTCTGCCTTCTGAGTACTAGGATTAAAGACACGTGCCACCACGCCTGGCCTAAGAGGGCTCTTAGCCGCCTTTGGTTACTAGGATTCAAACCTGGGTCCTCTGCAAGAACAGTCAATGCTTTTAACTGAGCCATCTCTCCAGCCCCAGAACCTTTCTAAAGAGCATGAACTGAGGGGACAAGACCCACACTGAACATGTGAACATGCACAGTTCATTCTATGGGCTGGGATCCCATGTGGAATAAAAGGAAAAGGGAGAAAGCCAGCTGAGCACAAGCCATCCGTCGACTCTCCCTGTTTCCTGATGCACCCAAACGTGAGCAAACAGCCTCACACAGCACAGCTGGGAGCTGGCCCTGTTGTGCCTTCCACTTTATGAGGCTGATTCCCCGAATTGTAAGCCAAAGCAGACCCTTCCTACCTTAAGTTGCATCCTGTCCAGTGTTTGCAGGGCAAGGAGAAAAGTAACAACACAAGGAAAGCTGAGTGGGGGCAGAGTCCTCACCAGTCCAGACATGAGATGTCTCCAGGATTTCAGAGTTTCCGAAACAATGATAATTTACATTTATAGTGAATGTAAGATGGAGGAAGCTGAATATTAGTAATTCCAACAATTAGCTTTGTTCTAAAAGTAAGCAACAATTTCTGCAGCATTCCCTAAGCCCATTTCCTATTCACATGAGTTCCCAGCATGGGAGAAAGGAGAGGAGATGGTACTCCTGCTATGTAAGAATGTCAATATGAAAGACATGATGCCTTTTGACCCATGAGTATGCATCTGACAAAGATGTTTCCTAGCACATTTTGGAAATGTTCTCAGTGAGTTTTACTTAAAATCTGAATTTATTACATGTTTCAGGATGTTAAAAATAATTCATTGCTCCAAATCTTCCATGAAGTGAGATTTCAGTGAAGGCAGAGCACCACAGTCCAGCAATGGCAGTCATATTTATAATACCTTTGTTTATTTTCTGAAGAAGGGACTGAAGTATTCCTGGGGGTAGTCCTTAGGAAGCAATGCTGGAAAAACATATAACTCTGAGAGGCAACGAACTCAAAACATTGCATCACAAAGAAGGAACGGGTGCTGTCTCCCCAGCACTGGGGTTGGTGGGAGTGTTCACAATCAATTATTTTGTATTTTATTTACAATGAAAAGAGAGGGCTGGAGAGATGATAGTTTGTCAGTAAGAAAGCATAGGCCTCTTGCAGAGGACAGATGTCCCTTCCCAGAACCCACAGTCTGTGGCTCAAAACTGCTCCAGGGAGTTTGATGCCTTCTCTGGCTTCTGCAGACACTTGCACTCAAACGTTCACATACCACACACACACACACACACACACACACACACACACACACAAATCTTTTAAAAACAAAATGGATTCTTTAAAAAAAAAAGAAGAAAAGCAAGGCGTTTGACACTTCCCAGTGCAGAGAAATGAGCCTGTAAGGCGAAGCGCCCACCCTCAGCCTGACCTGATCACTAGACCTCTGCTGTCTTGAGTTAGCACCCTGCACCCATAAATCTGCATATTCATAGAGTGTCACTTAGAAAACTCCCAAGTTAACAAGTGCAGTGACCGGCAGGGTGGGTAGGCACAGGTGTCCTGCACCCCACACCCTGCATTCTCAGCCCTCAGCAGAGCTGCGTCTTGTATAGCAAACCAGTAATCAGGAAAACACTGCACCAGTCTCAGATTGATCATTTGTTACTATTGCCATTAGAATAAATCTGTCTTATTTTCTGGGGAGAAATATTAAATGCCCAATACATAATTATAGTAAGTAAAAGGTCTTAGCTACAAACACGGATATTGTTAAAATGCATTCGTGTTTTTAAGGCTTTATTCGTGTATTCATACTTAAAAGTTATCTAGATTATGTTAAGCAAAGTAAAACTGGCAAGAAAAAATAATGAAAGCATCTTTATTTTAATATATTTTATTTTGCAATATTGTTCCTTTAACCCTCGAATTGATTATGGATGTATGTTTGTGTACGTGTGTATATTGTATATGTATGTTTTGTGCATATATATGATCATGTATGTGTATGTGTATATATATCTGTGTATGCTTATGTATATGTGTGTTTGCATATTATATGCATGTATATGTATTTTTGTGTGCATGTGCATATCTATGTATACAAATGTGTGTTCATATATATGTGTATAAGAGTGTCTGTCTGTCAGTATACATGTGTTTGTGCATATGTATATATGTGTATGTGTGTACTTGTGCATGTAAACGTGCTTATCTGTATGTGTATATATTTATGTGTGCATGTACATATATGTTTATAGTTTTCCATTTTGATTTTATATATAAAATATATAAAACATACATACATACCCTCCACTCATATACCGAAATCCAAAGTCTGAAAATAAATGGTAGGTTAATTCTAGAACCTGTTATGGGAGTCACAATATAAGAGCACAGTTGCTTTCAGATCATGTGGAATATAACATTAATGTTTCTCAGTTTGCCTTACAACTAGTTACTTGTTGCTAGCATCCACAGATGAGGGATACCATTCCTCCTTTGTTTTTCTGGGACTGTGTTCCTTCACTTAACATAATATCTTCTAGTTTCATCCATTTACCTGCAAATTTCATGATGTCATCTTTCTTTACCACTGCATAGAACTCCATTGTGTAGATGTACCACATCTCAGCTTGTCTTTTTTTTTTTTTTCTGTCATTGTTTTTGTCATTGTTGTTGTTGTTATCTTTGAGACAGGGTCTCCCTGTAGCCCCAGCTGTCCTGGAACTCACTATGTAGACCAGGCTGGCCTTGAACTCACAGAGATCCACCTGCATCTGCCTCCCAAGTGCTGGGATTATAGGCGTGCACTACCATGCCCAGCTGTGTACCACATTTTCTCTATCCACTCGTTGGCTGAGTGGCTCTTGGGTTGGTTCCAGCTCTTTGCTATTGTGAAGAAAGTTGCAATAAACATGGTTGTCCATGTATCTCTGCAGTAGGATGAGTCTTATGGGTATATACCCAGGAGTGGTATGACTTGGTCAGGTATATGTTTATATTTGTATGTGTGTATAAGTCATTTGTATTTGTTTATATGTGTGTATGTATATATGTGTTTATGTGTGTATGTGTATGTATGTGTATGTGTGTATGTGTGTATCTGTGTTTACATGGCATTCTCTATAGTATGCTGGAAATTCCACTTGTATGTTTCATCTTCTCTGTTTTTATGTGTGTATGTGTATATGTGTTTATGTATGTATGTGTATGTATTTGTATGTGTGTGTCTGTGTTAATATGGCATTCTCTATAGTATGATGGAAAGAAATTCCACTTGCATGTTTCATCTTCTCTGTTTTTATGTGTGTATGTGTATATGTGTTTATGTATGTATGTGTATGTATGTATGTGTGTGTCTGTGTTTATATGGCATTCTCTATAGTATGTGTGTGTGTATGTGTGTGTCTGTGTTTCTATGGCATTCTCTATAGTATGCTGGAAAGAAATTCCACTTATATGTTTCATCTTCTCTGTTTTTATGTGTGTATGTGTATATGTGTTTATCTATGTACGTGTATGTATGTGTGTGTCTGTGTTTATATGGAATTCTCTATAGTATGTGTGTGTATGTGTGTGTCTGTGTTTATATGGCATTCTCTATAGTATGTGTGTGTGTGTATGTGTGTGTCTGTGTTTATATGGCATTCTCTATAGTATGCTGGAAAGAAATTCCACTTGTATGTTTCATCTTCTCTGTTTTCATGCTCCATTTTTCCTCCTCCTTTTCTTCTTCCTTTCTTTTTCCTCCCTCTGTTTTTCCCTTTTTCTTCTCTTCCTCCATCACAGTACATAAATTTGTCATCTACATTCATAAAACACTCATAAAAACCTGCTTGGCTATCCAGAAAAACCCACTCACATTAGACAGTCAGACAAGGTGTACAGTGTTTTCCGAGGGCCACCCTAGCTGAGCCACCTTAGCTGATGGGGTCAGCAGTCTCCTAAACTCACCAGGCCTGTCTGCAGTTTTGCTTGCTCTGTGCCTTCCTGAACACTCACGTTTTATCTGCAGCTAATGGTTTCACACAGAGCCGAAGTTAAAGGTGTGGTGCAGAAGGCTGACTAGGACTTGTTTCCATGTAAACACCAAATGAGGAGTTTCTTTCTGAGCCCTAGAAGCAAAGTGAAAAACCATACACTGCCCAAGATCATTTATTCTTCTTCTAATCACCCAAAATAATTTTTAAAGTTGTGCTTCAAAAAATTATTGGTAAGAAAGAGAGCAATGTTTCTCTTACTAATTATTTACTGATGTGCTCATCTTATGCTGATGTGTTTAAGAATAACAGTGAGAAAACAGCAAATGTCTTTGTTCTCCATGATTAAACCACTCTCTTTCTAAAAGAGCAGAAAACCATATCACAGTCAAGCACTGGGACATTGCTAGTTGCAACACAGGATAGCCCTAAATCTCAGCAGAGGCGATATACATACAGTCTCATGTTTGAGAGCATGTACTGCAGAGTGCACATGTGGACTCAGAGCTAAGGCTGCAGTGTAGCCATGAGATGCTTGTGAGGGAGCCTTAGATGAAACACTTAGAATCCTCACACATTTGATCATGAATCAATCTTTGCTGCACATTTAGAAATGTTTTGTTATTACAACATTTATTTAAATTTTATTTATTTATTTATTTATTTATTTATGAGTCTTTTGCCTGCATGTACATAAGTACCACATGCCTACAATGTCCATGGGAGGCAGAAGAATGAGTTGGATCCCCTGGAACTAGAGTAACAAGTGGTCGTTAGGGCTGTCATGGGGGCGCTAGGAATTGAACCCAGGTCCTCTGTAGGAGCAACCAGTGCTCTTACCCACTGAGCCATCTCCCCAGCACCACCAACATTTTATTCTTTACTCCAGCATTTAGTTACCTGACTCATTTGAAATCACCACTGAGCCATCTCTCCAGCACTCCTGGCCCATTCAGCATCTCTGTGCACCATCCTCCTCTCAGTCCTCCAGAAAAGCCAGTTCCATCTCTCAAATCAGATGTATGAGAAATTGGGAGGACTCTCCAGGAAGGGGTTTGCTGGACGATCAGTACAGAGTTCCGTGCAGTTTACTGCCCATCCCGCCCCTTTCCACTCTTAAGCCTGCTCTGAGGAGAGTGAGAGTGAACTTGGATCAGGCCTTTCCTGATCTTCCTGGGGCTCATTGCTTAGTATTAGCACTTGCCTTGTTCCATGTGTATTTATGGTAGGAAAAAATGTAATTTACGTTTTCATTTTAGTAATCCCGGGTTCTTTCTATTTTTTTTTTTTTTTTTTTTTTTTTTGGTCTTTTCGAGACAGGGCTCCCTGTAGCCCAGCGTCCTAGAACTCACTTTGTAGACCAGGCTGGCCTTGAACTCACAAAGAACTGCCTGCCTCTGCCTCCCGAGTGCAAGGATTAAAGGCGTGCGCCACCACACCCGGCAATCCCTAGTTCTTTTTACATTCTGAGTTCCAACTCCCTCCTGTAATCCTGGACCTGAAGAGAAATGCAGTTTCTTTTCTTTTTTTTTTTATTTTTAACTTTTTAATGTTTATTGAACACATTTCATACATTTCTTAATCAAATTTAGACTCATTCCCCCATCCATGCCCACTCCTCATGTCTGCCTGCCCCCCACCAGAGCTCATGGATTCATGGATTCTGTCATACACGTTAAGTCCTGTCTTGCACCTTTTTCTCAGTCTTTTATAACCTTTTGGATGCACAAGTTTACTGTTTTGGTCAGTTCTTTGAATAGGTTTATCCTCTCTCTTTTTGTGTTCCTTTTGATTTTATATTATTCTAGAATATGCATATATACACTCCACACATACATCAAAAGACAAAATCTGAAAATAAACTATAGGTTAATTCCAAAGCATATTTAGAGATTCACATTTTAACAGTAAAGTTGCATGCAGGTAAAAAGAAATATAACTTTACATTCTCTTTTTTTAGAATATGAATATTAATATTCCTATATGATAGAACACACTATAGGATTACATAAGGATAAATTATGAATGGTTGTAACATGTATCAATAAAGAGAGAAAATATTATTTTACAAAATATTTTTAACTGTTAAATATAATCTTTTATTTTTTGCCAAAAGATGTCACGTTTTCCCCAAGGAAGTACTTGAAGGTTCCTCCTTGGCAAGCCCAAACAGCCATCAATCCTGCCCCCGTGCTCCACACTGGGGTCCCTCCCCCACTTGGTCACCAAATGAGGTCCAGCAAGCATGTGATCTGTCTTGATCTTCCTGCACTGGCCTCCATGACACAGTATGGGTAGTCAAACAATGGTGGTCTACACTCCAAGGAGGCTGAAATCCCAGTAGCCACTCAGTCTACAAGCTGGATATCTCAGTAGTCCCCATCTGGCATTGAAGGTTTGGAGGATTCTCAAGTTTCATATCTGAAGTACAATTTCTCACACCTTACTGATTATTTATTTCTAGTTGTACTTTCCTTTTGGATGCTTAAGTCCACACAGTTAGCCCAGATTAACCAAGGTTTTTGTTTTCTCGAGGTCAGTTGAGGATCTGGTCCTCAAAGCTCACTCTTTTTTTTTCTTGGTCGGGGGGATCCCCTGGCTCCTTTTGGTTTTTCAACCACCAGTTCCATCCACTCGAGGACAGAGTTGGGTCTTGCTAGACCAGGCTTCTCTTTTTGAAGCATGAGCAGACTTTCCTCTTTGTAGACTGGACACTGGCTGAAATCCCATTGGTGGATCTCCAAGACCTCTCTGCACAGGAAGACTGGTGACTCACATTTGCAGGACAGTTCCTAGACAGGTCCTAGAACTAACCTGCTATTTATTTTCAGACTATGGAGTTTTGGTATATGATGGTGGACATGTATACATATTTTAGTAAATATGAAGTCAAAATGGAAAAAGGTGAATCAAGAAATGTGATATGGAAATAACACACAGTTTGTTTTCAGAAGATACAATTTTAGTATAGGTGTGATGTATCAGGCTGGTGTAACTTAGCCTTTCTGGGTGCTTAATGACCATACTTAATACCCATACCAATTTGGCTCAGGGACCTAAGGGATAGCTTTGTTCCTTGCCCTCAGAGGTCAACTAAGTCTCAGGGGACTATGCATGGGGGCATCTCTTGAAATGTCCTGCAAATGTGAGTCACCAGTCTTCCTGTTCAGGGGGTCTTGGAGAAGTGCAGTTTCTTTTCTATGTGTCATTTGGAAATAGAAAGATGTGAGCAATCTAAGGTTTTCAACTCCACAATTCATAATCGCTGAGCCCACTGGACCTCACTGGAGAGGTGGCCTTCATTCAGACAGAGCAGCCAACCTCTCTTTGTTCATTTTTTTTTGTTGGAAAGATTGCTCTCTGCCACATTCAACAGATGCACATGTGGAACGGTAAGGACTCTCCTTAAGCAAATAGACTTGTGAGATTAGGCCTGGAGATCTGTGGATCTAGAATACATCCTCTGCTAGCAAAACAAGTCAAAACTCAATATTTTCCATAACAGAGACATAAGTAAAGGAAAAATGTGTTCTGACTACAGGGAACTGGAAGTAGTTATGATAGAGCTGCCATCCCCCGAAACTGAAACAGGAGTCTATGAAGAACAGAAAATGACCCCGAGATCTATGCTGAGAAATGGCTAAAACAAAACAAAACGAAACAAAACAAAACAAACAGAAGCACAGAGACTGAGAGCATCTGCCCTGCGTAGAACACCGGCTGTGGTCCATGACGCCAGGGCCAACGTGCCTCACCATGCAAACTAGACAAGGCAGTGGTAGATCTGACAAGTTTTCAGTATGCTGTAATAGAAGCTCTGACGCTTTATTCAGAGAGATAATTGGTGACAGGTGACGTGATATATCCTGCACCAAATTATATCCATGTATCTTGTGTAATAGCTATTGATTTTGTTATAGTTCTTTGCACTTTAAGGGCTGGCTACACATCAGTCTGTACAATCAGGCTGTGTACTTGACAGGAGCTGGTAGTTAATGAGCACAGCATTCTTGGCTGCAGACATGCTCAGTCAGTGGCTCTGCAGGCCCTAGGCAGACCTTCAAATGTTGTCCATACCACTCTGCATTGCCTCTCAGTATTGTGTTGGATTCTGGAAGTATATTAGACCTGACTCAGGATGGCTGGTTGATACTATGCAAATAATAGTGCTAGATCCTCTGCCAAGAAACAGAGTAGTGGCTGGAGAGATGTGCATGGCAATTCCAAGACCCAGGTTTAGCTTCCAGCACCCACACCAAGCGACCCACAATTACTTGTAACTCAAGTTCCAGGGGTTCTGATGCCATCTTCTATGTTCATCTATGTCCAAACACATGAGTTTTAATCACAGGAAGGACCTGCTGTGTTCCTGAAATCAGGAACGTGAACTTGAAGTAGTGGTCCATGAATCAGTGTCACCTGCTGGGATAGTCATTAGAACTACTTACCAAATATTCTCACAGAGTCCCTCCTCTCTGGTAAGAAAGATGCACCTCTCTATCTTTTCAACATCAGGATAGGCTACTTTGGCTAAGTGATGTGTCACTTGGAAGGAGAATTCCCACCCTGTGGACCTCTACCTTATCCCATCCTCCTGCCCCCATACTGATAAAGTGAGCGTTGAAGTGTACATCAAGATATAGTTTCCATCAGCCCAGGGCCCAGCTGCTACCCATACTGAGCATGCAGTGTGAGCCAGAAAACAGAGCTCTATTTAGTTTTCTCTTAAATTTGCAGGTTGCTTGTTATTGCAGTGCGACCTCCTTCATGCCGATGAATACATGTGTCTGTTTCTCACTTTGTGTATTATGTGGCAAAAATTCAAATTAGAAAAGTGAATGTGGATTGAACCTATCAAACCATAACAACACATTGAAGGGACTAAGAAATCTGGCTATATCAAGTCTCCTCATTGCTGCAACCAAACACCAGCAACTTTAGGTAGGAAAGGTTTGTCAGGGCTCATGGTTCAAGGAATATAGTCCACTGTGATTGGTGAGGAATGGCCGGGGAACCAGGTCCTGTCTATGAAGGGCAGGGGTGGAGGCTGGCCACTGGCCTTCTTACATTTTGTAAGATAAGGAAGCAGAGAAAGGAGAATACCTGTGCTTAGCTGGAACCTCCTTTCCCCGTTTTATTTTAGTCCAGGGTCCAAAGAGACAAGCCCCAGCCACATTTGGGGAAGGCCCTTCCCCTCCTCAATTAATCTCCTGAAAGAATACTCCAAACATACCTCAAGGCAAGCCTCACTAATGTCCTGGGATTTTCTCAATCCAATCAAGCTGTGAGTCAAAATGAATCAGCACAGTCAATGAAGAAATTAAAGTTGAAAACTTAAGAAATGTGTATAAACTGTGCCAAACAAATAGGAAGAAACGAGTTTTTACTGAGAAATCATTAAAAAACAGAAGAGTAACAGGACATGTTAAGTGTGGAGAAAAGGTGCAGGAAGGAAGGCAGCCTTTATGTGAGTGTGAAGCCTGGGCCATCTGGAAAAGGTAAATATGGAATTAATCATGCTCATGTGCTAAGGAATGGAAATGTAGGCATCTAAATGAAAGGCACATTTTTGAGGGTTAACTAGAGAATTCTTAAGGACTTGGAGCGCACTGTCACTTTGTGAAGAGTTGTTCTCTGGCTGCAGCATCATCCTAGACCTGGATGGAGGAGGGGAGCTTGTGTCTCCCCGCCCCCCATGAGGTAAACAGTGCACACAGCTCTAATCTTTAGTGTTTTCAACAGTTCTGGGAGTCAGATGCTGCATTTACTTGTTTGACAATGATTGAGACAATTATTTCTAGAAACCATTATAGCCCTGTCTCCTACAAGGAGAAAGTGCAGAGAGCCCTGGGGCCAGAGGCTCCGAGTCCACTGCCACACACAGTGCTACTGCCCTTCTTTTTGGAGGAAAGGAACTGGGAACTCCGGAAAGCAGAGCCAGGCCAGGTGCTGGCTGCAAAGATCAGGATGTGGGACTGAAGCAGTGAGATTTTAACAGTGGAGTGAAATGGCTGGATCTTACTTTAACTGATGAAGCTTTTGTTTATTTTGGTTTGGTGTTGTTGGTTTTTTTTTTTTTTTTTTTTGTCTTTTTGAGACAGGGTCTCCCTGTAGCCCCAGCTAGCCTGGATCTCTCTCTGTGAACCAGGCTGGCCTTGAACTCACAAAGATCCGCCTGCCTCTGCCTCCCAAGTGCTAGGATTAAAGGCGTGCGCCACCACGCCCAGCATTGGTTTTTTAAAACACACATAGTCTCTTGCTGCATAGCACAGGCTGGTCTGCAACTCTTTTTTTAAAAAAAATTATATGCACGTGTTTTGCCCTTGCATGTGTGTGCATGTGTGTGTGTGTGTGTGTGTGTGTGTGTGTGTGTGTGCGTGCGCACCTGGTAATATCCATGGAGGCCAGATGGGGGCATAGGATACCCTGGAAATGGAGTTACAGGTGAATGCGAGCTGTTATATGTGAGTGCTGGGAACCAAACTCCAGTCCTCAGCAGGAACAGCAAGTGCTCTTTACTGCAGAGCCAGCTCCCCAGGTGCTGCTTGTTTGGGTTTTTAAGACAAGGATTCATGCACCCCAGTCTGGAGTGAAACTTGCTATGGAGCTGGAGGATGGACTTGAACATTGGATTCTCCTGCCTCTGCCTACCGGACAGCTGGGATTATAGGCATGTGCCACCATGCCTGGTTTTATGAGGTGTGAAATCAGACCCAGAGGCTTGATCATGCTAGGCAAGCACTCTACCAACTGAGCTAAAGCCCCAGACCCAATAGGACGAGTTCTACCAGTTTTAACTGTGCATATCCTGTGTAACTGTCTTCCAATCTGGGTCTAACTCTCAGCACTGCATCTCCTCACCTCACTGCTCTCAGCCCTCTCGCTGTCCATGTCCCCATGTCACCATTGCCATCTCCTTGACTGAGGACATCACAGGGCTCTGTATTTCATGTTCGTCTTTTCTTACAACACCTAAAGTTTTATAGATGCATCCATATTATTGCAAATATAACCAGTTTTTCTTTACTACTGAGTCATATTTCATTGTATAAATATACTAATAATGGTGTGTGAGGCCAGACAGCTGGCTTAGTGGTTAAGAGCACTGACTGTTCTTGCAGAAGACCTGGGTTTGAATCCCAGCACCCATATAGTGACTAACAACCATTCATAACTCCAGTTATGCCCTTCTGACCCCCACGGGCACTACGTGGCATGGGTACACTTATACACATGCAGACATAATACTCATACAAATAATAGGTAAATACACAGTTTGTTAATTCTTGCAACTTTTTCTTTTGGTAGATTTTTTTCTAATCTTGGACATTATGAATAAACAGGCTGTAATAAATATTTGTCTTCAAATTATTTCAAATGTACATATTTCATTTATTTATACAAATGCTAATCTGTACAAAAGCTGGATCACTTCCAAATAAATCACAGTCTACAAAAGCTTCTTTTTGTGTGTGTGGGTTTTTCTTTTTAAGGTTTTGTTCTTTGACCAGGTGTAAGAAAATGTCCAGTTGTTCAAAGTTCCATTGTCCCTCTTCTCAGGTTTGGTTCTTTGAAAATATGAAATGCTTTATCAACCTGTGTCTTTCAGTTTTCTTTATCACCAAGCTCTGTTGTACACACTTGTAATTGCAGCACTCGGGAGACTGAGACAGAAGGAATGTAGTTCAAGGAGAGCCTGGATACTGAGGGAGACCCATCATCTCCAGGTAAATTAAATTAAGTAATAAATAATTTGAATATGAGTTCTCTGTTCTGTGTATATGGACTCGATTGTGGTTTCTCTGAGGAGTGCGAGTAAACCCTTGCGCAATCTTACTGTAGGAGTCTGAATATCTCTCCGAACACTGACTGGCCTGAGTCTCATGACCTGTGCCTGTTATCCAACCGCATGCTTCAGGAAGTGTCTCTACAAGCAGAACACCCTTTCTTCATTGAGCTTCCTTGCCATACATTTAGTATGTGCTGTTTGAGGAATGGCGAGGCACGGAGGCAGGAACTAGTGGGAGGCTTTGCTTCATTTGGGACTCTGTGCACAGACCCCGAGTCAACAGGACCAAGCAATCCTGGGCTGGCACCTCAGGAGCTGAGTGGAAATAAACTTTTCCCTCCATAATTCATTATCTCAGGTATCGCCATCCTAACAGAAAGCCCACACTATTCTATAAACCCATCCCTCACAGTAGCTTAGGTAGTGTAACCAACCAGTGAACTAGGAGGGATCCTGAGAGTTTTCCTCTCCCTCCAGAAATCTTCTATGAATTCTGCTGCTCTAAGTTCATATCAAGGGGTCTAGGTATTTTGGTAGTGCTAACCTCTGGGTTCAAAGATCCTTCTACAATGCTGAATACCATCTTCCATCGAAGCCAGGGAAAGCCTTTCATCTTTACTAGCTAAAGACATGGATTCCGGCATTCAGATGATACTTCTTAGGGTACATGTCACTACAGTACTGTGGGATTCCCCTATTTCTCTATATATTGTAACTCAAACCTGTATAAGCAATATTATTTATTGAACAACTACTCCCATCTGCTACTCATGTCCAATGTCGAGATACATTCTAGCAGAAATCCTAGAACACAAACAACTAACCTTATGTTGGCTTCTTAGAACTATTTTTTGTTATGTATTTAATTTTTGAGACAGGGTCTCCCTGTTGACCCAGATGACCTGGAACTCACTATGTAGACCAGGCTGACCTTGATCTCACAGAGATCCTCCTGCTTCTGCCTAGGATTAAAGGCATGTGCCATAGCATCCAGTTGGTTTCTTAGAATTTTTTAGTGCATGGACTGTAAATGAAATTCCTTAGTTCACCCTCCTGGCCATGTCTCAGAGTCTCAAATCTACTTTATAAAACTTACTTTTAACAATTCAGTGCCACTTCTAATCCCCAGCTCACAATATATATGTATATATATATATATATATATGCTATTGTATATAATATATATAGAATATAATATTCTATTTATATAGAATATTAGTTCATTAAGAGTTTCATGAATGAAAATTTTAAATGTGAAATAAACACACAGCAAGGCTCATGATAAACACTCAAGAAAATCAAGCAAAAATACTATCTTCTCCAAATACACTCAAATTCCTAGTGTACTCTGTTTGCTTAGCTTAATAGGGACATCCAGCTGAATTCCGACAGAGATTACAGGTAACTCAGTCTGAAAATTTTCAAGAACAACATTAGTAAAGTAGTAATAATTATCTACTGCATGTCAAACACTCTGGCAGGAACTTTCTCATTTCTAAAAAGGTTATCCTTATAATGTAACTGTGAAGGTGGGTGTATTTGACATAATTTTCATGTTTTGATAAGAAAGGAATGCTGTCTGACTTATATTGTCCATTAAAGCCGCTTAGACAGGTATGTGTTCATTCAGAGTTTGCCTCCCATGTGAATTCTCCTATGTGACTGCTGGCCAGGGAGGTCCTGAGCTCTTTGGAGTTGGAGGGATCCCACTGAAAGGTTGCCTCGGACAAAGAAACCCTGCAGGAGATAGCTGGCTCTTGAAGAATGGAAGCTTGGCTAGCTTGGATTGCTGTGCAGGTATCCTCAACTGACAGAGTGCAAGAGGAGGCATTACATTTTATCTAAAACATAAGGATAGTTTTCTCAGCAAATGATTCTGAGAAACCAAGAAATCCACACACTGAAGAGGTGAGTTAAATACTCACTTCACACAGCTCACATCATAAAAATTACTTCAAAGACAGAATAGAATTGAGGGTCAGGGCTAAAAAATATGAAATTTAGAAAAACACAGGGTTTTGTAAGCTTTGATTAGACAGCGGTTTCTTGGATATGAAACCAAAACATATACAATTAATGAAAAGTTGATAGTAGAGGAGTTTTGACTTCATAAAAAAGTTAAGGACTTTTGTATAGCAAAATAACAGCACCCAGAAGATGAAAGGCAACCACAGAATGAGGAAATGTTTGTAAAATATATTCAGATCAACTGTATCTAGAATATATATTATGTTAACTGCATTTTTCTGTTTTTTAACACTGCACCTTAATCATATTTAGTTCACCCCTTCCCTATATGCAGCCCCCCCATAACCCCTGCCCACAGCACTTCATTCATTTTGTCACATATGTTAAAGTCAAGTTTGTGTACCCAGATGTCCCTCGGTGTGAGGGTATGAGTTCATCCACTGGAGCCTCTTCAGCCTCTTGCATCACTCCTTTGAAGAAGACCAACTCTCCCTCACCCAACAGTGATCAGTTGCCAACAGTTCCTTGCCAAAGTTCTGGCCTTCTGCCCATTTCTCCAGCTCTATGCTCGTTTATGTCCGATTGAGTCTACATGGGTCATGTGCATGCTGTCACCATTGCTACATGTTCATATGAGCAAGGTCTCAGGAGCCTGTAAGACTCTGTTAGAACACATATTTTTGCAGTTAAATGGATTGTTTTCTCATGGAAGATATACCACTGGCACTAAGCACAGGAAATGATGCTCAGGATCATTGCCATTAAACAAGTGCCAATCAAATCACTATGGGGAGTCACTCCACACTCATCACAATGGTTCCAGTGACACAGACAGACATAACAGGAGATGGAAAAATTGGAACTCTTCTTTACTGGTGGTAGGAACTTAAAAGAGTAAAAGAACTTTGGAAAATATTAGGTAACTGTTATACCTGACAGTTTCCCCTCTCTGTGTACTTAAGAGAAAGCATGTGTTCCCATAGAAATGTGAACATACATATTCAAGTAGCATTAGTCACAATAACCAAGAAGTAGAGGGAACTCATGAGTGCGTTACCTGATGTGTGGACAATCACAAAGTAGGTTATGTGATGTCTATTATCCTTCTATAGAGAGGAAGTATTAACGATGTGAGCAGGAGATAGAACTGGTCAGGTAAGACAGGGACCCCAAAGCAGCAATTCTGAGAATGTGCTAGAGTCCAGGAATGGTAGAAGAGAGTCCTGGGTCCTGGTTCCTCCTTGACTCCACTAGGTTTAGCTTATGTGAAGTGAAACCCCTTGGGGTCCTCAAGAAGATTTGATTAGAATGGAGTCTTTAAGAGTATGTCTTTGGGGATGAAGAGATGGCTTAGTGGTTAAGAGCGCTGACTGCTCTTGCAGAGGACCCGGGTTCAATCCAAAGAACCCACATGGTGGCTGAGAACCATCTTTTATTCCAGTTCCAGGGGAATCTGACACCCTCTTCTGACCTCCGCGGAATTGCATGACACAGGTGCACAGACCTGCATGCAGACAGTACATTCATACATATAAAAAGTAAAAATAAAATAAAAAAGAGTATGCCTTTAATCCTAGCACTTGGGAGGCAGGGGCAGGTGGATCTCTGTGAGTTCAAGGCCAGCCTGGTCTATACAGCGAGCTCCAGGTCAGCTGGGACTAAAGGGAGACCCTGACTCAAAAAGACAAAAAAAAAAAAAAAAAAAAGAATAAGGGTTTGAGAAACACTTGTCTAGAGGGAAACCAGAGGCTGGAGATCTCTGAAGACACTACGTGGGATCTGCATGTGACATCAATGGACCTGGAGTGATGCTGCTCAGCACTGCACTATCTTGACCTGCACAACTCCATAGCACTGTTGGGTCTTGAACCTTAATTCCATTACCCATCTACCAAGGCCTGCTGATAATGAAGCTAGTGAACACCTCATCTAGATGCAAGAGGAGGACTGGGGAGGAGGAGCATTGACAGAACAACAGCATGGTCCATCTCACTTTGCCTAGCTGCCCTTCCTGCTGTGACCTTCTGTCCATGGCTTCCTATCCACCCTCCCAGGGAAGGTCTTGGTCAATGTTCTCTCTTTCTCCTTACTTTGCTAAGGAAGTCTGACTTGCTACAGTGTTGGAGCACTTAGCCCTACAAGGGCAATGTCACATGCTCAGCCATGTTCTTACAGTTGGTACCCTATCACAACTGAAACCCATTACACCCACCAAAGTCAAGTACTGTCTGTAGCTGAGACCACTTCCTACACAAAGTGTGTCCCCAGCATCCCCAGGACTTCACCTGGTATGCTGTGAGGGTTCATCTTGGTTCTGACTGAACACATGAAGGGGTGAATTTCTCCCCTAAGGAATATAATTATGGGGCTCACGGACATTCTAAATGGATGTGAAAAATGCAGAGGATTCTGTTGCCAGAAGCAGAATAATGAATCACATCAGCCATCCGTCCAGATTCACCCACCACAGAGATCAAACAAGTCCCATCCACCAAATGACAATAGGTTGAGATCCTGATGAAAGGGAGGTCTTTGCAAAGTTTCAGTGTTTTGCCAACCTAATTGACTGTGCTCACCAGCGTCTTCCACAGCCCATCTGGCAGCCTCCTGGCAGCTGTCAGGATTTGCTGTTTCAACCATGAAAGCAGAGCCGGCCTCTGGGGACAGCAGTGCCAGGGCTCCAGGGACCAAAGCAGGGGTTTTATGTTTGCCTCACAGTGAGTATCAGAGGGAAGTAATGCTTCGGTCCTGGGAAACGCCAATGGGATGCTGACAATGCAGCACAGAGGTGTGGGCAGAGAGAGCGAGGAGCCCCGGCCACCAGTGTTGAGGGATCCATCTGCTTCTGCTCTGGGAACGGAGAAGCTGTTGAGTGCATGTTCGAATCATCCCTTGTTTGGTTTCCTTACGACAGGCTCCTACCGAACCCAGGCTGGCCTCCACCTTCTGTCTCAGTTTCCTTTGTGCGAGGACTGTACATGAGGGTCACATCTACCCCGGACCCTCAGAATCACTTCTTGGTACACATTTCCATGAATATTGATGAAGAAAGTAAACACAGACAGGTCCCCCATTTTCGGGGAGATCCTTCTCCCATTTTGTCACTGATTCAGGCGTGTTCCCTTGGCCACCTACTAATGTCAGCAGCAGAGGCAGCTCGTGGCTCATCCAGTGGGCGTTAAGAACCACTTACAGTGCTCACTCCTCCCCAAAGATCTCAATTCTCCACAGTCTTCTCTCAGAGTGAAAATGTCAGGAATTGCTTGAAAACTACAGCCCAAACCAAATCAAGTGAGAAAAAAAAAAAAAAACGAAAAAAAAAGAAAAAAAAAACATAACATTATGTTCCTGCTATACTTTGGTCAGTTTCTAACCAGATTAACCTTCAAAGTATGTACACAGTAGAGTTGGAAAACAGCTTTAAATAGACATTATAAATGAATAATTAAAGAAAGAAGAAGAGCACACACAGAAGAGAGACATTCAGACTCATGATTATTGCTAAGAGTTTGGTTTTAGCTGTGTGCTAAGACGTCACCACTGTTAAATGGCTGCTGCTCCTCAGAACTTACAAGTGCACACTGCAGACCAGATTATAGAAGAGGAGGATGGGAAAAAAATTGGAAGGTTGCCAGGTCGGTCGTTCCTGGTCTGATCCATCCTCTCCCTGCAGAACCTACCATCCCACACAGGGAATGTGGGTGCTGGGAGCAGTGTGCTAGTAAGCTCCGGGCAGCTCTGATGGTCAACTTCTAATAATGGTTAGGAGCACACACCCCAGGAACAGGGGACAGGATGCTCTGAGGTTCAGGACAGAAGGGAAAGTACAGCCTGCTAAGGGATGACCTCTGGCACAGCTGCAAGTCTAAAGTCCTCTGGAAAAGTCTAAGGCTGTTGCTTTAAACTCATGTCTGTAGCTGCTCATCTTATTCATGGAAACCAGATGCAGAACCTGTAGGTGGAGGTGACTGTTTCTGCCCGCATCCATCACTGCCTGGGCATAGTCTGGCTGGTTTTGAGCATGTAGAAGGCACAGACGGAGTTCGGGAGGCAGTTATGCCAGGTGAGGAGTAGACCAGTGGCTGTCTAGTGAAAATACATCGTGGCTTGCCATTTTCCATTTTCACAGACTCCTACCCACAGACTCCTACCCACGGACTCCTACCCACAGACTCCTACCCACGGACTCCTACCTACGGACTCCTACCCACGGACTCCTACCCACACACTCCTACCCACACACTCCTACCCACGGACTCCTACCCACGGACTCCTACCCACACACTCCTACCCACACACTCCTACCCATGGACTCCTACCCACGGACTCCTACCCACACACTCCTACCCACGGACTCCTACCCACGGACTCCTACCCACGGACTCCTACCCAGGAGTGGCAATAGCAGCAGGGGACATTCTGTTGGGCAGGTAGCTTACCAAGAATACTCCAATTGCCTAAGCAAAAGTGCCTCATTATTCTAAATTTGATGAAATTTTTATAAAGCAATTGTTCTAGTCTGTTCCTGGGATAAAACACTGAGTGAAACCAACTGGGAGAGGAAAGAGTTTATTTGGCTTACAGATTATTGTCCTTCACTGAGGGAAGCGGGAAGGAGCTGAAGGCAGGACCTGAAGCAGAGACCGCGGAAGAATGCTGCTACAGGCTTGCTCCCTCCCGCTCGCTCCCTCTTTATTTTTCTCATGTGCCACAGCCCCACTTGCCTAGGGATGGCATTGCCTGCAGTAGGCTGGACCCTCCCACACAGTCGCCATATCCTGGCCCATGTCTTTAATACCAGCGCTTGGGAAGCAGACGCTGGTGGATCTCTGTGAGATCAAGACCAGTCTGGTCTACATAGTGAGTTCCAATTGGGCTAGGGCTACCGAAGACCTTAGCAAAGAAAAGATATACCCAAGGCCAATCTCTCTTCCCAAGTGACCCTAGTTTGTGTCAAGTTGACAAAAAACTAACCAGCACACTATTCAATAGCAGTCCTCAGTCAAAGGTAGTCTGTGCTACATTTGCAGTCCTTGAAAGGATAGAACAGCTCACACAGCCTTATGACCATCCATTTGAGTAGAGAGACATGGGGGGGCACAGGTTCTGTCTAAAGAACCAGGCAAGGCTTCTTAGAAGAGGAAACAATTTCCTCAGCAACAGTTGCTAAATATGAGACAGGAAACAGGGCAAATAGGGGCCGTGAGCTCGTCCTGTTAGATGCTGGGCAGGGCTCTTCCTCTGTAGATTCAAACTGGGACCCTTTGCAATGGAAAAGGCAAGAAAAGGAACAGATTCTATTGTTAACAGCAAAGAAATACCACCAGACCATGCTGGGAGTTTTAATCTTAGCCTGTGCTCTCAGGGAGGTTCCTGAAGAAGAGGACTGTGGAGCCTGGTACTGTGAGAAATTTGTGACATGAATTTGAAGTAACAGAGAGATAAAGGAGGGAAGAGAGAGAGAGAGAGAGAGAGAGAGAGAGATCTTTTTGTTCTACTTTCTCTCTTCACCTGTAAAGGGATCTGCCCTGGGGTGTGGACTGAATTCATTTGTGAATGGCACAAAGTGAACTTTGCTTTCTCCAAGCCTGGGACAGTCATCAGTGGCCCCAGGATACCCACACCATATGGCTCTGCTGTGGATGTCCTACAGAGAGAGCAGGCCTGGAAGGATCAACCCTCCAGGAGCAGAGAATCATAAACAGCTTTGCAGTCACTATGCCTCCATAGGAAGTCAGTCCCCAGCACCCACAGATGCATAAAAGGGCATGGTGCCCAAGGAAGAATAAGGGGAGCACTTCAGGAGAGACAGGGGGAGAAGAAGAGCACTTGCATGGCAACATGCCAAGGTCAGGTGGAAGTGAAGCATGGCAGGGTGCACCCCGCACCTGCACTCATAACCTCCACTCTGCATCCCTGCACCCTGCATCCTGCACTGTCCACCGCACTCTCTGCACCCTGCACTCTGCTCCCCACACTCTGTTACCTACACTCTGCATCTGGCACTTCCCACCCTGCACTCTACACCCTGTGCTCTACATCCCTTCACTCTGCATCTGGCATTTTGCACCCTGCACTCTGCACCTTGCACTTTGCACCCTGCACTCTGCACCTTGCATTTTGCATCCTGCACTCTGTACCTTGCACTCTGCATCCTGAACTCTGCATCTCTGCAGTTGGCACTTGAGGAATTCTCTTGCTCTGTCTGTAGGAAAACTGCAGAGTGACTGGACCAAAGCATGGTTGTTCCACTGGGGATTGTTCCTGAGGACCACCCAGCAGTGTCTACAGAGCATCCTTGGTCTGGCCCTGTAACCCACTTGCTACTTACAACTGCGGGGTAGGAGGCAGAAAGGGGAACAGCTTATCCGAGGTGTAGGTGCTGCATTTCCTTAAGGTGAGCTGTAGGCAGACTATGCAACAATGGAAGAGGCAAGAGGAGGGACGCATTTCTGCTGCCCCTGGTAAAAAGGGTACTTCGTGAAAGTTCATCCCCAGAACACTGAGTCATCAGATGTGGTGTGGATGCGGAGGGGGCAGGTGGAGCTCAGGCTGGTGAGTCACTAGAGCGGAGCTCGGTGCTGCATCCATCATCAATGATTTAAGTAACTTTGAAGTAGTCATTTCAGTATTCTCAACTTCAGTTTCCTTAACATAAACATGTGGCTTGCTCCACTGTTTATGTTTCTCCACTGGAGAAAGACACTGGGAGAAAGCAGTCATTATTCTTATTACTATTGTATTATTTTAATCCTGAGGGTCACCAGATACTATGACATGAGAAGCTAAGGATCTGTTTACTAGTACTGTCATAGTATCATCAACTGGACAGAATCTAGAGTCACCTGGGAGATGGGGGCTTCTGGGGGACTATGTTGATTACGTTACAGGGGATTATGCTGATTTTATTTACTGATGTAGGAAGACACATCTTGCTGGTGGACAGGACCTCTCCCTGAGAGGCGATCCTGAATTGCAAGAAGAAAATTGAGCTTGCATGTGTTCTTCGCTGTCTGTTTCCTGATGGACCAAGCTCTGTCATCTTGAGCATCTCATCAAGGTATACTGTACCCTTGAATGGTAAACTAAAATAGACCCTTTTCCCCTCAAATTGCTTTTGTCAGAGTTTTTTATGGTATCAGCATGAAAGGTAACTAAGAAAAACACAGCTAAAATTTAGCACCTCCCATTGGTTCTGTGGGGGGTTTTCCCTCCTAACAGGACTAGAGGGAGGAAGTCTGGAAGCCAGCCTGGGGGATAAGCCCTGCACCCAGCAACACCCTCCCTCTGCTTCTCCTTCCATCTGCTCAGGAGGAACTAAACCATTGTTGTTGTTTAGGGACTTGAGGTCTGCTCTGTTTCAAGTAACAAAGGAGTTTGCTGGAAATTTTACATGAAATAATTCTGTGTGCTTTCAAACCCAACTGTTTCTGTTTTTATTTTAAATGACTTTAAAATGAATGGCACAAGCGTAGGGACTAATAAATATCAACCACAGAACTGGAAAGACAAAAACAGCTTAACCCTAACTTTCTGCTGGAATTCATTTAAGCATACAATGAGGAATGTCCGTGGCTAAACCACCCACTAAAGCAAACAAAGGCTTTCCTGCATGCTGAGAGACAGCCAGAAGCAAAAGTATGGTATTAAAATGTGTGTATGTGTGTGTGTGTGTGTGGGGGGTTCTTCTGGTTGGGAGAAGTATTCAAGTACCCACTTCATTATTGCAGAGTCAGTTTGATACACCATCAAGATATAGCCTTCCCTAAACAAACAAAGAAGTCCTGGCTTTCTGAGGCTACACTTTATACTAAGTCACTCCAGGCAGAGCTGGAAACATCATGGGACCAAAGCCTTTCTGTATGGCTAACTTGATTCCTTCTTTATCTGAGTGAATATTCTGCTCAGAACTGTGAGATGAGTGACTAGGTTTGCAAAGAAAGTTTGTTGAATGCATGCATGAGTGAAGAAATGAACATTCCTGTTCTTTAGTGTTGCTCGAGGATGGCAGAAATGTCTCTGGAACCCCTGGGTATCTGCTTCTGCTTTGAAAACCTCGCTTTGAAAACCTGAGGTTTTCATTGTTGGAACTGCTTGGCTGCACATTTTCTTAGTCACTGTGTTTCCCTACTATTAAGAGAAAAACAGGACAGGGCTACTCAAGGCAGGGATCCAAGTTTCCCCAATTTCATGGGTTCTTGTGGGTGGAATGCACTAAAGCACCTGACGAAGGGTGCCCCAAGTCACCCATGCTGCTCCCACCCAGAACAGCATGGGCTCCCTCTGCACACATGCACCATGGAGCATTGGATCCCTCCAGCATGTGTATTTGTCTGCGCCTTAGAGAGACCCAAGAAGCTCGATAGCAAAGCCAAGATCAGAAACAATCTATGCAACAGCACTAAGTCAACAATCTCTGTTTGCTGTATTTCATCACACTGGCACACCCACACCCCACCCATCTCCACCTCAGAATGAATGCAAACCCTGTCTGAAGAAATGAAGTTGTCTCAACTCTTAAAAACTCTAAGCTGAATTTCACTAACAGATATGCATCTGCACCAAGTAAACTGTGAGGATGCCTTGGAGAAGATCTTACTGTTTGCCTTGTTCTTACTGCCCGAGAACCTTGCTCCCAAAATAACGCATTTGATACCCTTCAACAACCTCAGCCTCAGTGAATATTGCACTTGTAGCTTTCAATCCCTATAGTCAGGAAAATAAGTTTGTTTAGAGATTTAAAAAAAAAAAAAAAGACCAGTAACATAGACGCTGCATAATGAACTCTCCTATCTAGTAACAAGTGATTGCTTTAAACTCTTCACATTTGACGTTGGAATTCTTTAGCTTGAGGATCAGTGCATAAGTGCATCATTATAACCTCATCAAACCTCCAATGCTGAGTATCACATTTATCCAGTCTAGAACAAGAGCTCTTGAGCTTACCTGGTTATGAGTGCTCTTGAAAGTCATAGTCCTCTGCTGTGCTGCACAGAGAATCCTCTCATATTTAATCCTATTATACAACGGCTGTATTACAGGCTGGCAGCATGAGATTCAGTCCTGAGAACTGCATTCAAAGTCAGTAAGGTAACCAAGTATTGTTAACTGTCTTCAGTATTTAGGTTCATGTGTGTGTTGGATAGCTTTAGTGTCAGCTTCACACATGGGTTGAGGGAATCTTAATTGGGGAGTTGCCTCCATTGGACTGGCCTGTGGATATGTCTCTGGAGTATTTTCTTGATTGTTGAGTGATATGGGAGGGTCCAGTCCACTGTGGGTGGTGTCACCCCTGGACAGATGGTTCTGTACTGTATAAGAAAGCAGACTGAGCTTGGACTTGGGGAACAAGCCAGTAAGCAGAGTTCCTCCATGGCCTGTGCTTCAGCTCCTGCCTCCAGGTTCCTGCCCTGAGTTCCTACATTGGGCTCCCTTAGTGATGAACTACCCAGAGACGTAAGTCAAATAATTCTTTTCCTGCCCAAGTTAGTATTGGTCAGAGTGTTTTGTTATAGCAACTGAAGAGAAACTAGAACAATGTGTCTGTGATCCTTAAAAGTTTTGTTATATATTGAACTTGGGAAAAGACAGTCTCCAAATGCCAATGAGACTGAAACAAACCTGAAATACACAAAAAGGTCTCTATCAAATTAACATCCCACACACATGTGTCTGTGTGTATATTTGCATTTAGGTGTGTATCTGTGTGTGATATGTGTATGTGTGTTTGTGTGTGAATGTGGATTCATGTGTACATGTATAAGCATATATGTTAGTATCACTGTGTGTTTGTACTCAGGTGTGTGTTTGTATATTTGTATCACTGTGTTTGTACTCGTGTATATGTTTGTATGTCTGATGTGTTTGCATGTGTGAGTGCTTGTATGTCTATGTATGTGTTTGTGTGTGTTTGAATATGTGTGGAATGTTTGTATGTGTATGTTAGTGTGTGTGTATGTTTGTGTATGTGTTTGTATTTGTACTCATGTGTGCTTATACACGTGTTTATGTGTATAATGTGTGTTTTAGTATGCATATGTGTTTATGTATGAATGTTTATATTTGTCTATGTGAGCATATGTGTTTATGAATGTGCATTTGTACATGTGTGTTTATATGTCTATGTGTCTGTGTGTATGTGTGTATGTACATGTGAGTGTGTGAGTGCTTATGTGTTTGTATGCATGAATGTTTGTGTATACATGTGTACTTATATGTATGTGTTTGTGAATGTATGTGAATGTGTGGATATTTGTGTGTATGTATGTATGTGTGTGTTTGTATGTGTGTTTCTACCTGTGTGAATGAATGTGTAGATATGTCCAAGTGTCTGAGTATGTGAATGAGAGTATATGTAAATGAGCGTGTGTGTGAAACTGTATTTTCCTGTGTGCTTGTATGTGTATGTGCATGTTTACATGCATGTGAGTGTGAGCTTGTTGTTTGTGTGTGCATGTGTGTTTGTATCACTGTGTTTATATATTTATGTGCTTGTGAATGCATCTGCATGTGTATACATGTATGTTTGCATGAATGTGTGTCTGTCATGTAAGTATGTATGTGTATATATATGTGCGTTTGTATTTGTTTGAATGAATATGTGGGTCAGTGTGTGGCAAAATGAGTGTGTGAATGCGTGTGTTTGTACATGTGTTGTACTTGTATTTGTGTGGTTGGATTAATGTAGTATATGTAAGTTTGTGTGTATGTGTGCCTATATTTGTGTGAGTGAGTGTATATGTGAATGTGTGACTGTGTGTGTGTCAGTGTGTCACTGTGTGAGTGACTGAGTGTGTGTATTTGTATTTGTGTTAATGAATGTGAATGTGTAGGTGTGTCTGTCAGTGTGTGTGAGTGTGTGTGAGTGTGTGTGTGTTGAAAGACTAGAAAAGGAGACAGGCAGCTGGGGAAATACAGTTATCATGTGGCACCTCTAGTCACAGCTAGGAAAGGAACCCATGTTCTTAAAGGCTTATGAGTATAGTTTATAGAATTTAAATACTATATTTCTTTAAGGGACCCTCCTAGAAGGGCCTTCATACTCAACTGAATATATCTTGTTGGCTTTGTCCTTTCAATCAGTTTATTTTGTTTGTATGTTGTTTTTTTTTATAATGTCTCACTATGTATCCCTGGATGACCTGAAACTTCCTATGTAGATCAGGCTGGCCTCAAAGTCACAAAGATTTGCCTGCCTCTGCCTCCCTAGTGCTGGGATGAAATGCATGTTCCACTACATCTAGCTCATGCAGATTTTTTAATAGATTTATTTTCTTTGTATTTGTGAGTGTGAGAGAGAGTGTGTGTGTGTGTGTGTGTGTGTGTGTGTGTGAGAGAGTGTGTATACACATATGCATGTGGGTGCTCAAGGAGGCCAGAAGAGGACATTAGTCCCCTAGAACTGGAGTCGTCGTAGTTGGATACCATTCAGTACGGGAGCTGAGAATCAAACTCTGATCCTCTACAAGAGCAGCAAGTGCTCTTAACCCCTGAACCATCTCTCCAGCCCCTCAAGAAATTTTTAATGCAATAGAGAAAAGCAGATGCAGGAGAGGCCTTTAAGGAACTATGCTGCTACATTAAAAAAAAAAAAAAAACAACAACAACAACAAAAAAAAAAAACAGAAAGAGCACAAATAAATGACTTAAAATTGCAACTCAAAAACTTTGAAGACACCAGGTGTGGTGGTAGATACCTTTAATCCCAGCATTCAGCACTTGGGAGGCAGAGGCAGGCAGATCTCTGTGAGTTCAAGGCCAGCCTGGCCTACATAGTGAGTTCCAGGCCAGCTGGAACTAAAAGGAGACCCTGCCTCAAAAAAAAAAAAAAAAACAAAAAGAATAAACAACAACAACAAAAACTTTGAAGACAACAAGTGAATCCCAAACACAACAAGCAAGAAGAAATAACAAAAATCAGAGTACAGATTAATGAAATAGAAACAAAGAAAACAGTACAAAGAATCAATGAGTCCAAGAGCTGGTTCTTTGAAAGAATAAACCAGATAGACAGACACTTAGCCCTGCTAAGCAAAAGAAAGAAAGAGCAACTCCAAATCACCAAAATTAGAGATGAAAGGGAAAACATTACAACAGATAATAAAAATATCCATAACATTATGTGTGAATACTTTAAAATCTATACTGTGCTAAATTTGTAAACCTAAAAGAAATGGATGGATATCTGAAATCATGAGACTCACCAAAGCTTAACCCAGAAGAGACAATAATTTAAACAGACCAGTAATATATGAGGAAATTGAATCAGTATCAACTAAAAAAAGCCCAGGCCCAGATGGATTTAATTCTACAGACATTCAAAGAGGACTTACAACTAATATTACTTAAGTTATTCAAAAGATAGAAGCAGAGGGAAATCTCCCAAATTCCTTCTATGAAGCCAGCATCACTTTAATACCAAAACCAGGCAAAGATACAACCCAAAAAGAAAACTATAGAACCATATTCTTAATAAATATAGATGCAAAAATCCTCAACAAAATTCTTGCAAATCACATACAGGTACACGACAAAAAGATTATCCACCATGATCAAGTAGGTTTTATTCCAGAGATGCAGGGATGGTTCAACATACATAAATCAATAAATGTCATAAGTTATATAAATGGACTCAAAGATAAAAACCGCATGCTCATTCCAATTGATGCAGAAAAGGCCTTTGATAAAAATTCAACATGCCTTTATGTTTAAAGTCCTAGAGGGAATTAGACTGGAGGGAACATTCCTAAACATAATTAAAGCTATATACAACAAACCCATAACCAACATCATCCTAAATGGAGAAAAATTAGAAGCATTCCTCTTAAAGTCAGGAGCCCAACAAGGCTACCCACTATCTCCACTCCTTCAGTATAGTGCTTGAAACTCTTGCTAGAACAATAAGACAAGAGAAGGAAATAAAGTAATATTAATTGGAAAAGAAGAGGTCAAAACTACCCCTTTTTGAAGATGACATATTATAACTAAGAGATGCCAAAAATTCCACCAGAAAATTCCTAGAAATGATCAAGAATTTTAGCAAAGTGGCAGCTTACAAAATTAATCCACAAAAATCAGAAGCCTTCCTATATGCCAATAGCAAGCAATTGGAGAAGGAGTACATGGGAAAACCTCCATTTACAACAGCCTCAAAAAACACAAAGGATCCCAGAATAAACCTGACCAAAGACATTAAAGATCCCTACAATGAAAATTTTAAATCTTTGAAGAAGGAGATTGAGGAAGACACCAGAAGATGGAAGAACCTCCCAGGCTCATGAATCAGAAGAATTAATATAGTAAAAATGACCATCCTACCCAAATTAATATATATAGATTCAATGCCAATCAAAATCCCCATAACTTTTTTCAGAGACTTAGAAAAAAAAAATCATCCTAACTTCATATGAAAAAAAAAAAGACCCCAGTTAACCAAAGCAACCCTGAACAGAAAGAATAATGCAGGGGGGATCACTATACCAGATTTCAATTTCTACTACAGAGCTATTGTCATAAAAACAGCATGGTACTGGCACAAAAATAGACCTGTAGATCAATGGAATAAAATCAAAGTCCCAAATTTGAATACAAACAATTTTAGCTACCTGATATTTGACAAAGGAGCCAAAAACACTAAGTGGAGGAAAGCTACCATCTTCAGAAAATTGTGCTGCAAAACTGGATCACCTCCTATAGACAGATGAAAGTAAACCTCTACATTTCCCCTTATGCAAAAGTCAATTCTAAATGGATTAAATATCTCAATGTGAAACCTGAAACTCTGAAAATGTTAGAAGAAAACATTGCCAGTGACCTACAAGATATACGTGTAGGAAAAGACTTTCTAAATGAGACAGCAGTTGCATAGGAAATAAGGTCAACAGTCAATAAGTGGAACTTCATTAAATTAAAAAGCTTCTGTACAACAAAAGAAACAAAGAAATGAAGAGAAAGCCCACAGAGTGGGAGGAAATCTTCAAGAGTGGCACATCTGACAGAGGTTTAACATCCAGAGTATATCAAGTACTCAAAAAACAAAGGAACAAGAAAACAAATGACCTAATTAAAAGATGGCCTAAAGATCTGAACAGAAACTTCTCAAGAGAAGAAGTAAAGATGGCTAAGAAACATCTTGAAGTGTTCAGCATCATTAGTAATTAAGAAAATGCAAATCAAAACCACTTTAAGATTTCCTTTTACACCAGTAAGTCTGGCTATGATCAAGAAAACAAAGGACACCAAAAGCTAGAGATGGTGTAGAGAAAGGTGTGGAGAAAGGGGAACACTCATTCACTGCTCATGGGATTGCAAACTATGCAACCCCTATGGAAAGCAGCGTAAAGAACTGTTAAAAGATTAAAAATGAACCTACTAGCCTGGTGTGGTGGCATGTGCCTTTAATCCTAGCACTTGAGAGGCAGAGGCAGGCGGATCTCTGTGAGTTCAAAGCCAGCCTGGTCTACATAGCAAATTCTAGGATAGCCAGAGCTACAGGGAGACCCTGTCTCAAAAAAGGCCCCCGCAAAAATGAACCTACCATTTGATCCAGTTATGCCACCCCTAGGTATATACCCAAAGGATTTATCCTATAAGAGAGAGATACATGCACAACCATGTTTATTGCTTCTCTTTTCACAATAGTGAAGAGCTGGAAGCAGCTCAGATGTCCCTCAATTGACGAGTGGATAATGAAGATGTGGTATACATTTATATAATGGAGTTCTATGCAGAGGTGAAGAAGGATGACATCATGAAATTTGTAGGCAAATGGATGAAACTAGAAGCTGTTTTGGTAAGTGAGGTAACAGTCTCAGAAAAACAATGTATGCTATCCCTCAAATGTGGTTCCTAATGCCAAATCCTTATTTGTAAATCAAAGTAGGTGACTGGCCAGTAAAGATAATATCACATTGATTGTTATCTCTATAGAGATAGTTGAAGTGTATGTCTCTATTTTCCTCAGTTCTAAGATTTATGAGAAAGAACAAATCTTTAAGTACATTAAAATATCCATCAACTTGCTATGTAATTTCGGACTGTAAAGTTATATTTTTAACTGTATAGAAGCTTACAGTCAATGTGCATCCCTAAATATATTTTGCAATTAACCTATAGTTTGATTTCAGACTTTGTAAATTTACTATATGTAAGGATTGTATAAAAAAATAGCGAGTAGAGTCATGAACATCAAAGGCTGGGACAGATGCTCCCAAAACACAGAGCTGAAGTGTTGCTTAGAGTACTAGAGTGCAAGAAGGCTGTGACATGCTTCAAGTAGAAAACATATTGTTTTATAAGCTTTATTCAAAACATGAAGTACAAGCTCTTAGCTGTGAATTTGATGCTAATGAAGTAACAATGTACTGAATAAGGATATGGTGTTTTTATAACAAAGGATACATAAAGCAAGGTTATATGGGAATGGCGTTGTACAGTAGAAGAAGGAAATGAGAAATTGCTGATAAAAGCTACAAGATTTTAGTTACACAAAATGAGTAAACCCTGACACTCTAATGTACAACATGGTAATCATAATGAATAATTTTGTAGTGTAAGCTTGAATCATTCAAAGAGGGTGATTTTAAATGCTTTCACCAAAAAGAAAGAAAATGGTAACAGAGTTACATAGTGATTTTCTGTGATTGATTGATTGATTGATTGGTTAAGATTTTGTTACCAGAGTCCTCCAACTTACCTCTGTAATTCTTTAAGAACAAAAGTCTGATATTTGGTAATGTTTAAGTAATGTTTAACAAAACTTTAGAAATCATAACTAGCTTAAATGACAATTATGTATATATAGTTTTAATGTTATTATTTGATTTGGAAACATATTCAGTAAAACTTGTTTTTACAAAAGGAACTATGTTCTATGACATGAGGCAAGTAGTCCATGTTCTCCCACATCTATGGACTATGAAGTAACTGAGCTCAGAAGCACAGAGTGGATGCCAGCCTGAGGCTGAGTGGGGAATGGAGATGAGATGGACAAACTGCAAAATACCCATAGCCAAGAGAAGCATGTGCTGTGAGTTGTAGTACTCGGCATGAAAAACATAGTTCATTTTAGAGTAATGCGCAGTTCTAAATTGCTAAGTGAACAAATTCCAGCATTCTCACCTACACAACCAAATATTTGGAGTGACGGATAGATCGGCTTAACTGATCTAATTATGCCACATTATATCTGTAAATCATAGAATCATTTTTTACTCCATAAGTCTGTGCAATTTTAAAAAGCTGTCAAATTACAATGGTTTTTAACACCTAAGTTACAGTAGAAATGTATTATTGAAAAAATTTATAACTTATTAGTGCGACCAGGACACAGAGGGAAATGGGGACGTACTAGTGAGATTCTTCTCTGCTAAATGCAAGAAGAGAAAGTATAGAATTGAACATTAAGGACTGGTTGGTTTTGAAGGGAAAGGGGCATGAAAGCAGAGGGGCACACAGGGATGAGCACAGCCAAAAAACCCAAGATAGACCAAACTATTACCTAATGATTGAGTGAGTGGCCCTCTCTGGCCATGGACTACTAGCCATTTCTGTCAGAGGAAGGACAAAGCAAATGGACCTGGAAACCCATTTGCGGTACCTACAATTTTACAGTGACTAGGATTTAATGCCCCATGTCAAATAGAGAAATCATTGGACAGAGTGTTGTTCTCAGATGCAAAGAACATTCGCGATTCTTCTCAGCGTGTTTATATCAGGATTTTCAGGAATATGGAAGACTCCCAGTCCCCTCATTAATTGTGTCATGAATACTCAGGCCACCTTTAGTGTGGTTCTTCCCTGACTCGTTGGTGAGCTGCTTTATTCTGAAGCATCTTCAGAAAGCTCTCTGGAGTCACTTATATCCTTTAAGAAGGATTGTGGAAAGCCTGTGAGGAACTCCAAGTCGAGTTTCCATTGATTTCAAGACAGTGTAGATGGACAGGGGAACTTTCCAAAACTCTAATGGAAATTCTGGCCTCAAGAATGGCTAACTCAATTGAAAGCAGAATAAGAATGTACTCTCTGGAACTATGTTTATTTGATGTTTTTTCTTTGATGGTACCCAGATCCATGGCTTCATCCATGTTTAGCAAGTGTTCTGCCACTGAGCTGTACCCCAACACTTGCAAACACATTGGTTTGAATTACTGGTTCTTTTTGTGCTGTATTTTCCAGATCTAAAGGAACCTTTTGGTTCCTACAGCAAATTGTTAAGCTATATGTTCTGGTCAGGGTTGTTTTTTTATCAAATTGACCTAAGCTAAAGCCATGTTGGAAAGGAGAGACCCAACTGAAGAATTGCCTTGATCAGTTTGTCTTGACTGATGATTGATGTGGAAGGGCCCACCCCACTGCAGGCAGAGCCATCCCTGGGTCTGGGCTGTATAAGAAAGCTACTGAGCAAGCCAGGGGAAGCAAGCAAGAAGGAGGCATTCCTCCATGCCTTCAGGTACTGCTTAAGCTCTTGCCTTGACTTCCCTTAATGATGGACTATGACCTGGAAGTGTAAGATAAACCCTTTCCTCTCCATGTAGCTTTGGGTCACGGTGTTTTATCACAGCGACAGACAAGTAACTAGACCAGCATGCTTTGCGGATGTAACTTAATTACATAACCCAGCCCTTCTTCCAGCTCATCTTTCCATGCTTCAGACACTATCAGGAAGTATATTACTTTCTTGGCACTGTGATTATTTCCATAATTTCAGTTGCAATCTGTTCTTGTAGCCATATAAAATTGGAAATACCGGTTATATTAACAAGGCTTTGACTGGCCAACATACTTTCAGATATGATCAGATATTAGGAAAGCATGCTCAAGTCATGTAGCAAGCAAAGCACCTCTGGGAAAACAGCATGGGATCTTGACTCCGTAGCGAACACAGCTTCCTCATAGGTATTAATAAGATACATTACTTCCTGGCAGGCCCAGGAACCTCAGAATGTCTGGTGAGGATTCCATCCAAGCTCAGTGGTGAGTCTGGGTTTAGTTTCCCTCTTGTGTTGAGTGGCTCTTGAAAGCCTAAGCTGAGATTTCTTACAAAAAGCTCCAGGAAAGTAAATTTAGCATGATCTTGTATGATAGATTACTGGTCTTACTGGACTCATATAGTCAAGTAAAGTTTATGTATTAATCTGTGATTATATTTGCTAAAAATAAAAAAAATACATTTCAGAAGAAACTGCAGTTGACTTATTAATCAGCTCTTGTTAATTGCATCTGAGGGGTTGTTCTCTATCTTAATCTTTTTTTTTTTTTTTTTTTTCTTTTTTTTTTTTTTTGAGACAGGGTTTTCCTGTAGCCCCAGATGTCCTGGAACTAGCTATGTAGACCAGGCCGGCCTTGAACTCACAGAGATCCACCTGCATCTGCGTCCCTAGTGCTAGACTTACAGGCGGGTGCCACCACTCCACTCCCTGCCTCTATCTTAATCTTTGATAGGCTTAGAAATTATGTTATTTATCTCCAATATTTGGTTGCAAATTTCGAAGCTAATGTTCACTGTTTCCCCCCACCTTCTAACTTGTATCCCTGTGTGAACTGTGCTTCCTCTGCAGCCCCGTAACTGAGGCCGATGATTCAAGGTGGGCTTCAGGGAGCTCACAGCAGGCTGTGTGTGGACGGCACAATGGACATTCACTGGTTGATTGGGGCCACAAATAACTTTGCAACTTAGTAAGCATCAGAAAGAGCTGAAAGAGCAGAAAAACCCAGATTTCCTCAAAAGGAAGATGGAAACTATGAGAAAGAATTAGGAAAAGGAAAATCAGAGGAGAACTCATTAAGGAGCAGTAAGTAAAGTTGACAGTAGTCATAATGAAGTTTGTAGCAACGAGGGCTAACGTACCAGAACCATCTGAGAGGCACAGAGATGCCTGCAACCTATTAAACATTGATTCTGTGCCAAGAACTTTACAAGCTCTTGCTAAGCCTCACAATAACCGTGTAAAGTAGATGTTTCTGCTCACTTTTTATATAAAAATCAAGATAGAAAGATACGTTATCTTGCTCAACTTGTGAGAAGCAGAGCTGGAATGTGAGCACAAGGCCCGTCTCCACTGTGAGTCTGGATGAAGTCCAAGATCAAAGTGCTGGGACGTTGCAAGTGACTAAAATCTCTCCAAGCAGACCAAAACAAAGGAGCTCAAATCCCTGCCCACTGTAATTTACTGCACCGCAGCCTGTAGACTATGCTGGGGATGCCCACCAAGTTCCTCCACTAGCAAGGCAATTTTGGATGTTGTGGTTCAGTGCTGGAGTGGGGCAGAGAGCGAGGACACCATTTGTCCCTAGGATCCTGATGGAAGGAATGAGGACCATGTCACTTCATCCACATAGAGATCATCCACCCTGCTTCCAGTCTCTCCTAATATGGAGACTAAAGGGCCAGCATCATCGGAATTCTAGCCCACCCTCATTCTAAACTGTGTTTGCCAAGATCTGTCTGTGAACTTGATAGATGTATTTCAGGTGGTTCTGAGATAGCATTAAATGTTCCTTAAAATTCATTAGCCACAAACAAAAGCCTAGGGTAACCCAGTTGCAAAAAGGAAATCCTTCAACCTTTGTAAGGAATAAATTTGAAACAAACAGGTTATAATTTCCTTGGCCATCCAGACCAAGCAAATGTTTTCCAGCAATAGCAAATTCAAAGTACCAGACAGAGTTCAGGAGCTCTGCATCAACATTCTGTAGAAAGTTCTCACTTCCGGGGGATGAAGCAGGTTGTCAGTTCTCTGCACGTGGGCCTCATCTCTAGCTGACACTCTAGCAGGACAAGGGCGGTTGCTGCAGTTTGTTACCTCCAGGGAAGCAGTGCTCTTCCCTGGCTTTACTGGGAAACCAAGGCCCAGAGTTCCTAAGGATTCACCCAGGGCCATGTGAAGTTATAGTTTTGATTCAAAGCCAGTGTCAGAACCCAGGCCATATCACCAATCCTCAACTACTTCAGCATATGCTGAACCAAGTCAAATAGCTAGCATCCCCCATTTCGTCATTCTGTCCACCAGCATCCACTCTGCCTGCATATAGACAGGCCAGAAATACCAAAAGAACCACATCTCCTGGGTTGGTGCCACTGATAAAATGACCATGCATGTACCCCAATGCCCTTGTTCCACTGGTATAAGTTTTGAGATGTGTTATACAGGGATGCTCAGATCTCACCTGTAGAATCAGGCTGAATGTGATGGTTTAAATGAGAAGTGCCCTCCACAGGTTCAAGTATTTGAGCACTTGCTCAGTTGATGGAGCTGTTTGGGTCATGAACTTTTAGGAGGTGCAGCCTTGCTGGAGAAAGTGGGGGCTTTGAGAGTTTATAGCCTTGCCCCATGTCCAGTGTCACCCTCTTTGCTTGGCATTTGCTTTTGAAGATGTGAGAACTCGGCTTCCTGTGTGCTGCCTCCTTCCATGATGCATCCTTATCCCTCTGCTACTATACAACGAATTTTTGTTTCTATAAGTTGCCTTTGGTCATAATGTTTTAGCACTACAACAGAATGTAACTGATAGTTTAAGTTCACTTGCTTGATAACTCCTTCACCTTCACCAGCTCTATTTCCAAGGGTGCCTCATCCTTAGAATCACTTCCCAAATAAACTTTCACCTCAGGGCCTTATAGCACATCTGTTCCTAGAGAAACAGGAATAAACATGACCAAGCACATCTGATTCTACTCTCAGAGTCCCCTCCTTCTGCTTTGCTGTTGAAGTAGGTGACTGCTGTTCATGGGGATATTTATCCCAAGTAAGAAGAACAAAATGGAAAATATACAGAAAACATGCAAGTGGATCTGTCAAGTTTGAATATGCCGAAGATGGTGGCAAGGCCAGAGGCCAGGTATTTAAAGGTCTCTGTACACCAGACATTTATGACACTCATAAACTACAAGGAGAATTTCAGGACGTAACCAATTATTTTCACCAAAGCACCCAACTGAGTCTAGGACACTCTGCCTCTCCCACTAGGAGTCGGGAAGAGAGAGGCCCAGGGAGATGATCCAGGAGGATGGGACTGCCAGAACTCACAAGGGCTGTGGCACTCAGGCTCAGATGGAACAGCATGAAGAAACAAGATGGACCATACAATGTCATGTGGTCAGCCTTGCAGACTGGGCCCGCCTCAGCAACTTATTCAGTCTTCCTAGAACTTCTCACATCCTTTGTGAAGCCATAAGCCCTCACAGGAAATGCTTTGAAAGACTTGGGTTGACATCATCAGTGGCTGAAAGGCACCACTCAGTCTCTCTGGGTGGGTGTGCTGTTCTGTCCTGCAGAACTAAGGATTGTAAGGCCCATCTTGGGGGTTGTTGTGTTGTGTCCAGGACACAATCCTCAATCAGAGTGTATGCCAGTATTAGCTAGTTATTTTTCTGGGTTTGTGATTTAATGCTAGACAAGGAGCAACTTGAGGGAATAGGGTTCATTTGGGCTCCTGGTTTGAGAGTGTTGTTCACAGCAGGGAAGGGAAGGGGCAGGGGCAGCAGCTGGCAGGGGCAGCAGCTGACAGTGGCCGCAGAGCCCTGAGGATGTTTGCTCAGAGCTGGGAAGGGGACAAAAAGTGAGCTCAGACTACAAATTTCCACCTCTACCTCCATACCCACCCCCAGGAACCCTATTCTTCTAGTTAGACCCCACTTCTTAAATGTGCCACAACTGCCCAAAACAGGACCATCACCTTGGGACCAAGTCTTCAAACACATGAGTCTGTAGGTGACATTCACACCCAAATTACCTGTAAGAGTGACCAGTAACAGTGATGGGCCCTATGTGAAGCCTTCTTCTAATTCCACCTAACACCTGGAGGAAAACAGCCCCCAGACGCAGGATCAGAAACCCTAACACGATGGGTAGCACCATAAAAGATTAATGATTTGCAATTGGCCTGTACCATAACACTCACATTCTGGTAAAAGTAAATCATTTGACTTGGCCTGAGAGATGCATTGAAGAATTTTTGTCACAGCATAAGTGGAGGTAGGGTCCTTGGGGTTTACCAAGGTTTGCAGCTACAGCTGGTAGACTTCTGGCCCAGGAGTGTCTCGGAGGGAGACATTTCAGTTCAGAGTCAAAATTCCAAGGCAAACTAAATATTTGTGCTGGAAAGTTCTGAATATTTAAGGATTCCTTTGAACAAAACTTGAGCACACAGTTGAGATTATGGATTGTACCAGGTGAGATACGAGTTGTCTAGACAGATCCTAAATTCACAGGACTTGAGCCTGAGACCCATTTTTGCCAATATCTTAGTTTCTTTTCCTACTGCTGTGATACTTTCTCCTGACAAACACTACTTAAGAGCTAAAGGGTTTATTTTTGTTCATTGTCAAGAGCACAATGGCAGGGAAGGCACCGTGGCAGGGGATTGAAGCAGCTAGTCACATCATATCCACAATCAGGACACAGAGAGGGATAAATAAACCCAGCTCACTTCCATTATCCACAGGCCAGGATCCCAGCCCACAGACTGTACTGCCCACAGGAAAGATCAATGAACACTCTACAGCTAGGCACTGCTGGCTACTCACCACTGGATTCCCCGGGCTTTATATGGAATCTGGGTAATCCTGTGGGCTATTCTAGAACCCCTGCCATCTGAAGCCCCCAGTCCCCTGAACACAAGGCTCAGCATTTATTCCATCACATCCTGAGACAAGCAGCACTCATTGTAACCATTGCCAGAAGCTTCTAGAAGGTGCAAGGCACTACCAGAACCTGTGACTTAACAACCAACCAAGCTTTCTAACCATGGAATTTATTTTTTATTGATAACGATTAGATAAACTGTGAAGATGGTACAAAGGCAAAATAAGTTAAAAATGTTTTCAAAGCTGGAGTGTGTAAACACAGTTGAATCATTTGAAATGTATTTTGTATTGTCTAATACAGTAACTACTAACCTTTACATGTGGCTATTTACATGTAAATTAGTATAATCAGATACAATTAAAATTCATATCCATGGTTACATTAGCTGTATTTCAAGTACCCAGTAAGCAGTGCAGCTCAGACTACTGTACTGGACACAGAGAATCCTCATTTTGCAGACAGGCGTATGTCATAGCCCTGGCTTATTGCATCCATGGTCTATAGGAGAAGATGTAGGCAGGTCTATAGGAGAAGATGTAGGCAGTTCTCCCTGTCCCTTAGTTAGGAACTTTTATCATCTAATTTTGTAGGAACTCCATAAAAAATTATGACTAAGCTATTCCCCCCTAGGCCTGGAGCCTAGCGGGGAATAGCTTAGTCAGAAAAGTCCTTGCCACATAACCACAACAACCTGAGTTTGGTCCTCAGAACCCAAGTTAAAAAAAAAGCCAGGTACAGTGGAGCACACTTGAAATCCCAGCAGTGAAGACGTGGAAACAAGCGCATCCCCATGCTTGTTGGCTAGCCAGTCTAGACAAACCGGCAAATTCTGGCTCTCAGAGAGAGACTCTGTGAGAAAAGCAAGGTGTACAGTGTCCCGAGGTACACAACCTGAGGCTGTCCACTGGCTCCCACATGCGTGGGCAGATACATGCATATACATACACAAAAATACACATACACAAAATAAAGGGGCTGGAGAGATAGCCTAGCGGTTAAGAGCACTAACTGCTCTTGCAGAGGACCCGGGTTTGATCCCCAGCGCCCACATGGAGGCTAAGAACCATCTGTAACTCCAATTCCAGGAGAACTTCAGTTCCGGGGGAATCCGAGACCCTCTTCTGACCTCTGCGGCATTGCACGACACAGGTGCACAAACCTACATGCAGACAGTACATTCATACACATACAAAAATAAATAAAATAAAAAAATACACATACACATAATTGGTTAATTAATAGTGATGCCGGGCTGGGCACTTCCCAGGTGACAGTTTGCCATGAGATTTCAAGGCAGGGGAATCTGGTTAGAGGAAGCCAGCTGGGTTGGAAGAATGCACCCATTCTTACATGAAGAACGAGTTCTCCCGCTGCCTTGCTTTCACATCGCTTTCTGGCATGGGCTTCTGCCCATTCCCAGCATGTACACTGTTTCCTGTACCCTTGCAGATCCCCTGGCTGTGCCAGCACCTTTCCCTCTGCCTGCTTTATCACTGATGCCTCACTCCAGTCTGAAGACCCATGCAAACCTCTATGCACAGCTTCCCAGGTTACTTGTTCCTTCTGCTGCACCCCTGGTACAGTGCACAAATCTCCAGATGGTAGCTAAGAGATTGTACTGTAACACGTGTTCATTGCTCAGCAGACTGAGCACTCTGGTGGGAGGAAGTTTGTCTTACCCATGTCTCTGTCCCTTGTACCTGTCACTGGTACCACCTTGTAAGTTCCCAGAAACAAGTAAAGCTATTCTACAAACATGCTCTATATTCTTTTAGCTCCTTGTGATTGCTTTAATGGCTGCTAGTCCCAAAGAGTGAGGCATCTCTGACTCAATCCTTTCTAAATACTGTTCTGTGCTCCAGCAACTAAAGTCCCATCATGTCTTTGTCTGTGACTATTACCCATCTTCCCTCATTCTGATGGTGAAACCATTTCAGAATACAAAAAAAGAAAAACTGTGTCCCTGAAGACATCCTCAAACTCAGGCCCTTCCAGACTGCTGCCGAGTTGCACTGGCACTGATGTCAGTTGACTCCAGACCCTCAGCTCCATCCTTAGGGACATCGTGCAGAATGCTGGAATCCACTGCTGGAAGTGGACTTGAGGGTTGGAACAGCCTGAGTCTTCACTCCAGTGCTTAGTCAGGAAACAAAATACTGAAGGAACTACTTGAGAAGCTACAGTTCGGACTCACAATTATGGGTCCCTATTTTTCAATCTTAGAAGGAGTCTTAAAACTTCTCCATGTCCTGGATGCAGATCTCTGCATGAGGAAATGACCATCTCAATAACTATGTTGAGAATCACAAGTCATGCCACATGTCTGTTGCAAGCCCTGTGACCTAGACAGGGATCAATGAGGAGTGGCTCTGAGACAAGAGGACCCAGGCTTCAATTTCTTTTTAGATATTGCCAAAGCCGGTGACTCCTGATGTCCAAAGCCTTCAGAGACCCAGAGAGGTGCATCTTCCTGTCTTTGGAAAATAAGAAAGTCCCACTAGGTTTGGAGAGGAAAAAATGTGGCCCAAACTGGTAGGGGCTGGCAGACCTTTAATTCTTGCTTTACGGGTGTTTTCTAGAATTTTCTATGGGTATTCTAGCTGTGGTCACACCAGATTGGTGCTCTAGCTCTGATATAAGATATTCAAGTGAGAAAAGAAGAAAAATCTAAGAGACCATAAAAAATGAAAATCCAATCAGTGAAATGAAGAGAAAACTCACAGAGTGGGAGGAAACTTGATATATCTGACAGAGCATTAACTTCCAGAATATATAAACTACTCAAAAAACAAAGAACTAAGAAAACAAATGACTCACTCAAAAAGATGGAGTAAAGAGCTGAACAGGGACGTCACAAGTAAGGAAATAGAGATGGCTGAGAAACATCTTAAAAGTGTTCAAAAATCACTAATAATTAAGGAAATGCAAATTAAAACCACTTTAAGATATCATCTCACTCTGATAAGACCCACTAGGATCAAGCAAACAGATGATACCAAATTCTAGAGAGGTTGTGGGGAAAGGGGAACACTCATCCACTGCTAATGGGAATGTAAACTCATACAACCACCAAGGAAAGCAATGTGGAGAACCCTTTAAAGACTCACATGAGCCTACCACCTGACCCAGTCATACCACTCCTGGGTATATACCCACAAGACTCATCCCACTACAGAGATACATGCACACCCATGTTTATTGCAGCTCTCTTCATAACAGGGAAGAGCTGGAACCAACCCGTGCCCCTCTACCAATGAGTGGATAAAAAAAATGTGGTACATCTACACAATGGAGTTCTATGCAGCAGTAAAGAAAGATGGCACTGAACTCTTCCTTGAAAAAAAAAAAAAGAAAGATGGCATCATGAACTTTGCAGGTAAATGGATGGAACTAGAAGATTGTTTAGTGAAGTAACACAGTCCCCCTTACCCCTCCCCCCCCAAAAAAACCCCCAATGAATGGTATCCCTCATCTGCGGATGCTAGCACCAAGTACCTAGTTGTAAGGCAAACTGAGCAACATTAATGTTATATTCCTCATTATCTGAAAGTAACTGTGCTCTTATAATGTGACACCCTTAACAGGTTCTAGAATCAACCTACCATTTAATTTCACACTTTGGAATTATGGTATATGGGTGGAGGGTTTATATGCATATTTGAAAGTAATATAAATCAAAAGGGAATACTGTGAATCTCACAATAATATAATTTGGAAAATAACAACATATTTTGTTTTCCAGAATCAATAATTTTAGTATTAGGTGTATATGTTGAAGCAATACAAGTTGGAGGGAACAACAACAACAAAAGAACTGGGACCAAAAAAATGCTTGAAACAGTGAATTTCTCCCCAAAACAATAATCCTCTGCTCTGAAAAAACTTAGGAAAGACTCAGAAAATGATGCAAGACATGTATGGCAGAATGCATGAACTCAGATGGGGCAGGGGGAGGTGTGGAAAGAGAAATGAGTCTAAATTGGACTGACAAATGATGTATGAAAAAGTTTAATAACTATATATATATAATTTTAAAAAACTGAAAATCCACAATACAGGTCAGTATTTGGGATACTAAAACCTTCAAATTATATTTTATTTCTCCAAAATATATCATTTATTACATTTTTAAATAATACAAAAACTATTTTTAGTGTTTTTTTTTAAAAGCCAGCACTGTGGCTTTTAGCATAACTATCCATTTCTTATACAAAACTGGATTAAATATTGTCCAGTGTATAGACCATGAGACAATTCTGAATATTAAAAAGAGAACTCATCTGTAAATTAAAAATTAACTTTTAATTTTCTTAAGTGGTGGCTCAAGAACAATTGCTGTGGCATTTTAGAACTTGTCAAATGCCGGGAGTGGTGGCACACATCTGTAATCCCAGCACCCGGGAAGCCGAGGCAGGCAGATGTCTGTGAGTTCAAGGTCAGCCTGGTCTACATAGTGAGTTCCAGGACAGCTGGGGCCACAGGGAAACCCTGTCTCAAAAAGACCAAAAAGAAAAAAAACCAAAAAGAACTTGTCAAATATACAAATCTCCATTCAGTACAAAAGTCTTCATGCTGTAACGTGTTACACATAGAAAAGGTTAAATAGCAAAATCTTTGATTACTGACTATTGTTCCTGGAATTTATACTAACAAATCTTTACCTTTTAGTACCTTAAACCTTTATTAGTAATGCATACCAAAAATGACCACAGTGCCTGTGTGAGTGGGAGGGGTTACAAAATGGAATATATGCCCCCCCCCCCGCCCATGAGCGTGTCTGGGAAAGGGAGAGTCGGCAAGGAGAAGCAGTGGTCAAACACAAACACCTTCCCAAGGGGAGCACACTGCCAGGGCCATGCAGGCATGTGACTTGCCATGAATTCTGTTGCTCTGATTTTTAAACAACAAAGAAGATACAACCAGAGTCCAAAATATTTTTCACTGAAATAAGATAAAAGAACCAGGAGTCCCAAAGAGATAATGCTAAATTAGGCAGGCTGTTTTGAAATTTTGTTTTACATGTTATTTTAGGAGACATGGTCTCAGGTAGCCCAGGCTGTCCTCAAACTTGCAAAGCAGCAGAGGCTAACCTTAAACTTCTGAACCTCCTGCCTCCATTATCCAAGTGGTGGGATTCCAGGCTTGTACCACCAGGATCCATTTGGAATTTTATTCTAAAAAAATCCAAAGCAAGTACATTACATAACTATAAATCAAATGAAGAAAAGGGGGCAAGGGTGTCCTCTGGACTTAAGTGTGGGTGCATCTTCTCCTTCTGCCAATCGATTGGTGGGGGAGGGCAGAGTGTGGATTTTGAAATAAGCATGGGAGATAATTCCTATGCAAGGAGGCATGATATCTCTTGACACTGGAATCAGAAAGTAGACCAATAAAGCTTATACATTTCCTTAAAAATGCTACCTACTATTGGGGTTAACTGTTTATAATTGGCCCTAATGGAAGTTTACTTTTCAGATGCTGAGAAACCTTCCTACCTCTCCCCTTTATAGGAAAAAGAAAACCATGATGGTAATGAAATCATTCCCTAACTGTAAATTAGAGCCAACTGTTACAGTGATAATTTCTTATAAAACAGGTATAACTACCCTTTTTTAATTGACTGATAGGCATAGGAACTGTGAAAGGATAATTCTCTATCTAGAGCCATATTCAATAGTTAAGTCTTTATAAGCTGTGTAATTAAGCAAAATATATTAGTACAGGAAAGCTCTGATATCAGCAATGAATTATTCTGCCTAGGAGATGTTGGCTAGGGGATTCAAACCCCCCCAAAATTATAAAGGCCTTTTGCCTATAAGTGGGATATATGCAAAGAGAAAGGCAGTAAGTCCCTGTTGTCGAAGACCTGGTGTTTGCATGAAAAAATTTGAGATGTCACTTGCTAATGTACAACTGGCCTCTGAAATGCCAGAGAGCGTTACCAAAGGCCACTAAAGCAATACAGCAAAATATTGGTCTCCTTAAGACAAGCAAGACTCTTCTGTCAGTATCAGCTATACCTCAACTGCCTGGAGATACTGTGCAACAGTGACAGCCATATATATATATATATATATATATATATATATATCTATCCTCTAGTGGTTAGGAGATGTTATAAGCCACAATAAGAACTTGTCACCTTTTATAGAGAAACCACAGTTTGTGGATTAGCATACCATCCAAG
>VZQC01005558.1:2129761-2311492 GCA_009823505.1 Rhizomys pruinosus
TACAGCAATATAGACTGGACTCCTAATTGATCAACATGCCTGTGCATACAAGCATCTCCAACTGGACTATGGGAACCTTGGGTTGTTCAAAATTTGGACATAGATACTTGCAAATTGGTTTTACATGAATGTTACTTACATTCATTGCTTATGCTTAATAATTTGGCTCACTTAAAAAAATGCACCAATTACTAATTGTACAGCAAACTGAGTAACATCAATGTTATCTGAAAACAACTGTGTTATTATATTGTAGAATCCCTTAAAAAATAAACAAATAAAAGAGAAAAAATGCTACCTACATAAATCTGTGTGACCATCATCTAATTTTGAAGTGTGAGTCTTAATGATTTATTACAATTTTAGCAATATCACTTAAAAAGGCTCCTAGCAGATAGGTGCAGAGAAAATTAAAACCACATTTCTGTGGATTGACACAAAATACAATGGATCAGATGACAGCAGCCCTGTAGTTGTACAGACCTTGTGAGGTCACAGGGCTTTTCTTGTCTGCCTAGAAAGCCAGAGGATACTTAGAAGTCGTTATTGTTTGTCTTCCATTGACCTGAACATGGGTGGCTGAGGTTGTGGTTGTACTGTCTGCTGATGTTTGGAGATGTCTTCTCCCCACCTTCACTCCAGCTAGTGTCCTTGCCACCCTGCTTGGTGACACGTTCTCATCCTGTTCAGGTGATCACATCCCAGACCCTCTTCCTGTGGGCTGACAAGGCTGAGATGCCTCTTGTAACATCCATTTGTGACAGTTAAATGTCTACATATGCTGTTATCTCAGGCTTATCCAGCAACACTCTCTGCCTGCCAGCAGTCACCAGCTTGATGCTGAGGAGATGAGAGGCCCAGCCCTGACCTCAGATCTGTCCATTCTGTGCCTGTGGACACCCTAGTCCTCCTGCACATCCTTGTGGTACATTGAAGGTGGCCCCAGCTGTCTGGGCAGAGTCCACCCTACCTGACCAGGAAGTAATGTGTACGGGATGGTTTGGGGCATATGTCACCCCCACCTGAGTGGGACACAGAAATGATATGCCAGGAGAAGGTTGGGGACTCAAACTCTTTTTTTTTTTTTTTTTTTAAAGAACTGGAGAAGCAATCAGAAGCTTGATTACTTTAATGGAAGAATCCCGTGCCTTTAATCCTAACATTTGGGAGGTAGAAAAGGGCAGATCTCTGTGAGTTTAGGGCCAGGCTGGGCTATATCATGAGACCATGTCTCTAAAGTAAACAAATTAAAAGGTTGTGTAGATGTGGCTAAGTTTAGCGAAGGCAGTGGACTAGAAAGAACCCAGAATTCACACTGGGAGGGACTCAAACCCCTCCCTAACCCACACTTTGTGTGTAGAAGAAACATCAGCCTGGAGAGGCCAGATAGGAGGGTGTTCAGATGACAAGCAGAAGTCATGGCTTACTGGGATATGTGAATGGGTGGGTGGCAGGGAAAGCTGGAGAGATGGCTAAGTGGGTTTAACACTGGCCCTGCCAATGCGAGGATCTGAGTTCAGGTCCTCAGTGCCCATATAAAAGTCAAGCTTGGCAGCACAGGCCTATTTTCCAATTCTAGGGATGGAGGCAGGAGATATGTAGATCATGGGAATGTTTGCTGGCCAGCCTGACTAACTGAAAGGGAGAGGCCCAAGTTCAGTGAAAGACAACCCGTCTGAAAAAATACAGGGAGAGTGATTGAGAAAGACACTCCAACATGAAACTCTGGAATCTACATGAGCACCTACCCAGACAACACACAGCCTCCTACAAACACATATGCACACCTACATATCACACACACACACACCCTCCACTTCAACCATGAACCAGAACACACCTGCACTTAACGCTTCTCATCTGCCATCTTAATTAGAAGAAAAAATACAGAAAGCATATAATACATAGAATTAACTGACTCTCCCTGACCCAGCTGGCGTGACATGCACAGGCTCTCACATTCATTACAGCATTCATATTCCCCTGTGGCAGCCATTGTCTGCCTCAAATCAACACCCCCGCCACATCGGGACAGGGACTGGGCCAATCTCAGAGGCAGAAGAAGCAAACGGCTTCACATTTGACCTTGGTCATGTGCAAAATTTTCCCCCTTGAAATCAAAACTAACATTTTCTCAGGTAATTAAATGGAGAATAAGAAGCAAATAGGAAGAAGAGGGGAAGAGGGAGAGGGAGGAAGGAGGAGGGGAGGAAGAATAAAGGCTGAAGGAAGAGGAGTAAAAAGACAGATAAGAAGGAAAGGAAGAAGAGGATATAAGGAGAAAGGAAGGAGGAGATGGAGGAGGGGGAGGAGGAGGAAAAGAAAGCACTGAGGAGGAGGAGAGGAGGAGAAGGGGGTGGAGGAGGAGGGAAGGGGAAAGGGGAAGGGAAAGAGGAAGACAGGAAGCAAGCCTAGACAAGGATGGATGCTTCAAGAATGTAGAGTGGCCCTGAGCTGACCTGCCTGGGTATAATTAGAAAAAGGTTGTTATTTCTCTAAAGAATAGCACATATTTCTTCCTGGAAAGAGCTCCCCTCCACCTTCTATTTCCCAGACACACAGATCCTGTGCCCCCTTGCTTAAGGAATCCTGGAAGAATTAATCCTGAAGATGAATTGTTTCAGCCTAGCATTCCCGGATGCAAACATGGACACTTCTAATCCTTCATTGTATGGACCAGAGCATGGGTTCTCGGAGGGCTCTGCCTAGTGAGGGCTGTGGCAGCTGTCCTTTGGCACTGATCCACTTGGCTTCTGTGTATGTTTGTCCTGCTGATCTTGGAGTCCACTGTCTCTTGAATACTGTTCCCTGGAGTTCACTGCAATTGACACCAGACTTGAGCCATTTTCCTTTGGTTCATGGTTCTGACCTGCTACGGACTTTCTATCTGGCCCACAGCTAAGAAAGATAAAATTTAAAAAAACATCCAGTTTGTAAAAGATCTGATCAGGAAAATTCCCTTTTCTTTCCACCATGTGTAGGAGAAGTGGGGACAAATTGTAGGCAATGATGGGGGGGGGGGTCATCCAGGTGAATGGGTAGAGTCTGAGGGGCCTGGCTGAAGGGAGGTGGGAAGGAAAGTTATTGAATGGAAAACAGGGACCTAGCCCCTAGCCATGGCGGGGGAAGGTTCTGCACAGGGCAGGACATGGGGAGCAGGCTGGCGTGCAGAGCCCCTGGATGCACCTCTTTCTCTTCAAGGTCCATGGTATTCTTCACACAGCCTGCCACATACCTGCTCTTTAAGGGAAGTCCATGTTTGTGAAGCTCTTGTGTGCCAGCTCTGGGGTCAGGCTAAAGTTGTATGAACTGAAACTTGGAACAAGATTCCTTGCCGTGGCTGCTATGATTCAGGATTCAGGAGCAGCAGCAACTCAAAGGCACAGACAGCAATATGATGAGGTCAGCAGAGATGTTGAGCAGGAAACTGGCATCAAATTCAGACAGTGCCACCCATGTTCCAAGTGATGGAGCCATCTCTATGAGATAAGGGATGCCGCCCAACTTACAGCCCTGCCTCTGGCTAATCGCTGCTCACACTAGTGTGTGCATCCCAGAAACAGAAAAGTACTCTTTACAGAGCTTCTGTACTCTTGACATTAACCTCTACAGGTGTAAGGCAGGGAGCACTGCGCTTCTCTGCTCAGGCCTCATCAAACTTTACCTTTAAAATGAAGATGATCATAGCTACTGTATGCAGTGCTGTGGAATGCAGGATGCCAGCAACCAAAGTCAAGGACCTTCCCCCCCTCAAGCCTTCTCCATGACTTTGCTTAAGAAAAGACCAACACGCCCCCATGGAGCCCCTTCTCAGCCATGGCTTCCTGCAGACCACAAGGGAAGCCCATAAAAGCTAAGCGTTCAACGCCAGCTCCAATGGTGCAGAGCTAACTGAGTGAGACATTATCTTGAAGCCCTTGCTTAAGGAATAAAAGGAAAATATTCCGATTGTTAATGGGGTGGATGAGTGCAGGCATGAGAAGAATTCATGTCCTAAGACAGAAAATGAAACCTCCTATATGCTTGGACTCATGTGTCAGAATACTCTCTGCATTCCACCTCATTCTTAGCCCAGAGGTGGCATAGTCCCTCCCCCAGTGTCTCCCTTCGGAGGCTCCCAGGTGGCTGTGTCTGCTCCTAGTTAAGGACAGGAAAGAATGAAGTGAGGTCGCTGCTCTTTGCTGTAGATGTCAACTCCATGAAAGATCACAACAAGCCCTTCTATACTTTTACAACATGGTTTTGTATTTTCAGGGGGTGTTGTCTCTTTTAGTTCCCATTCCAAACCTGAGATTGCAAAGTGTCCCCCATCTCATAAGGCCTCCTCCCAGCCCCCAGCAGAGGCTGGAGGCTCAGCCTCATCTTAACATGGGAGACTTCCAAGCCCTCCCTCTTAATTAGAAAGGGTCGGAGTTCAGGCCTAATTACATAGCTTATGTAATAAGATAGGAGGTCAGGTCCAACAGAAAACTTCTTTCAAGTAACTTCTAAGATGCCATTTATTGAAACCTAAAACAGCTTCTACAGTCTAAAATGTCAGATATAAAGTCTGTCCTTTCCAAGGCTATGGCTAATGGAGGATGAGAGATTTCACTTAAAATATGACAATAGAAGCTAGATAGAAGGCTCAGAGTTTAAGGACCATGACTGCTCTTATAGAGGACCTGGGTTCACAGCTCCTAGTGCCCACGAGATGGCTAGCACCCATCTGTAACTGCAGTTCCAGGGATCTGATGCCCTCTTCTTGTGTCTGTGGGTATGGCAAACACATGGTGCAGTTAAATACATACAGGCAAAATACTCATACACATAAAATTAAAATAAAGAAAATTTTAATAAATAAATACAAAAAGATTCTGTCATAGATGGCGAAGCAGTAACATGAAATGATCTATAATGATTTGTGTATTTCCTTTTGTTTTTTTTATTTAAGCCAGGAAGATGTTCTCTAATGTGTCTGTGTGTATGTGTGAAGTTAAGAATTTAAGAATTCTAAGCCAGGGATGGTGGTGTATGCCTTTAATCCTAGCACTTGGAAGGCAGAGGCAGGTGGATCTCTGTGAGTTCAAGGCTAGCCTGGTCTACATAGTAGTAAGTTCCAGGCCAGCAAGGAACTCTGCCCCCCCCAAAAAAAAACTAAGAAAAAAAAGATAAAAAGAGAGAGAGGATAATATTCTAGAGAGTAGTAAAAAAAAAAAAACTGTCTGGAGGAGTTGTCTTATGTATTTCATGTTGCTGAAACAAAATACCAGAAATATACAAATTTATATTTGATTGTCTTTCAAGCCTCAAGTCCAAGACTGAAATTTTGGACAATGGCTAGTGAGATGGCTGGAGGGTAAAGGGTGGATATCTGGGAACCACATGGTAGAAAGAGAGCAGTGACTCCTGACCCCCATATGTAAACTATGGTACACACACACACATACATGCACACATACACACACAAACACACACACACGTGCACCAAAGAGCAGGAGCTAAGTAAATGTGATTTAGTTTTTTAATTCAGCCTTCGTTCCTGATGACTACTCTTCCAGGTGCACTGATGACCCCTCAGGCTGAGTCCTCACATGGAAGATAGGACCAGGCATAGAAATGGAGATGGAGACAGAGATGCAGATACATAGAAATGATGGGGTGACAGGAATGATAGAGAAGATAGAGATGTGTGGGGTAGAAGTAGAGATGATGTTGAAAAGAGAGAGAGAGAGAGAGTGCCCAGGCCCCAGCACTGGCTGACAGGAAGGTTCTGTGCTCCAAGTCCTCAATCTGTGGCTCTTGGGACAGGCAGTCTTGAGGGATAGAAATCTTGGTCTTTAAGATTTTTGTGAAACTGCTCTTACCTTTAGCACTGACCCCTGAAGAATTGCCCCAGAGGTTAAGTAAGGTGCTGTATAGAAAGTACTTAGTAGGCACTCAATAAAAGTTCCCCGTTCTGTAGATCACTTTGAGGTGCTAATTCTAAGTGTCTCTCATTAAACATCTATAATTAAAGCCTTTATTGTTAATTACATTAATTACCCTGATGAGAACAGCTGGGGAAACAATCACAGCACTTGTAGCAGAGCAGCTCTGGGTCACACTCCAGTTGGCAAGCTTGAGGCTGCCTGGGTATGGGCTGTCCCAGACTCACTGCTGCGAGGCAGGCTGTAGCTCGGCCTCCAGAGGTACAGGAAAGGTTGCCTCAGAAGGACAGGGTAAGCAAGGGGGCGGTTGCCTCACCTTGGAAAGACGGGGTGAGTGTGGCACATCCTCTCCCTCTGGAGTCAAATCCAGGGAAGTGAATCCCGAGCGTCCTGTAGCTCTGCGTCTGGGGAACAGGAGCGGATGGGGGAGGCTTCCTGTGAACCTTGCCAACAGGGCCGGGCTGGATTGGGGCTGCTTGGCGTGCTTAACTTCCTGATATATTTTCACAATGGATGCGTAATGCCCTACTTGGCACGTGAGAGGAATAATGAATTATACTAGCTAGCATTTGTATGTTCCGATACACAGGTGCGCACACATACACATGCACATATATTACTCCTCACAGCCCAGTTGTAAAGGGAGTTCCTGTTCCACTTGTTACACTTGGGACAGGATATGATACAGTGTTACTGATCTGGCCTGCTGAAGATCTGCAGTTATGTGACAGATCAGGAATACTGATGGTTTTCTAGTGTTCTATGGTTCCCATGACAACTGGGTATGGGAAGTGGCTAGTGAGGGTGAAACACAGAGGACAGGTGAGCTTGGTGGCACGGGCTAGCGGGGTCCGGCAGGTTCTGATGAAGGGGAAACAGCCAGAGATAAACTGTGAAGACTGAGGAGCCCCAAACTCCAGCCTGGAACTGGAGATTGGATTTGCTGTAAGGGCAGCGGACAAGCACAAAGACAAACGATGCAAAGAAAACTTTCTGCAACTTTCCAGGGTAACACTAAGACATGAAAGAAGAGGCTCTACAAAAAGAGGAGGGGACTAAAACACACACACAAAGAGAGAGAGAGAGAGAGAGAGAGAGAGAGAGAGAGAGAGAGAGAGAGAGAGAGAGAGAGCTGAGATACAGGGAAGTAATTTAGCCATATGTAAAGTAACACACACACACACACTATATATAGTGTGTGCGTGTGTGTGCGTGCGTGTGTGTGTGTGTGTGTGTGTGTGTGTGTGGTTTCCGGGTGCCCTCATGTGTTGGAATCCAGAGGAGGAACTTGGGTGGCTTGCTCATTCACCCTTTGACTTATTCCATTGAGACAGGGTCTCTCTTGAACTGGAGCTAGGCTGGCCCTCAGCAAAGCCCTGTGATCTTCCTGTCTCTGCACCCTCCTCCTAGAGCCGGACTACCAGGCCTGCCCATGGCCATACCCAGCTCTATATTCTAAAAGCCTTAATTGTAATAGTTGAAAGACAAAATTTTAAAACATTTTAAGAGAATCTAGAACATTTTTATAACTGCTAGACTATATTAGCCTTACTTTAAAAAAAAAAAGACTTCAAAGATGCAATCTACATGGGGCACGTAGTGCACACCTGTAATTCAGACACACATGGATTAAAGAGGAAGATGCAGGTAGATCTCAATGAGATCCAAGCCAGCCTGGTCACCACAGTAAATTCCAGTGAGCTGGGGTTGCGGGGAGACCCTGTCTTAAAGCAAGCAAGCAAGCAAGCAAGCAAGCAAGCAAACAAACAAACAAACAAAAAACCAAGCAAACCAACAAAACTTACAGTCTAGAACCTATTGAGTCTAATAAGGGCTGCCTGTGCAGGCATGGATGTGAGGGGAACGAAGCTGAGAGGGGGACATGGGTGGGGGATCTGGGAAGAGATGGGGTGGGAGAGTGGAGGAGGGATGTGATCAAAAACACTGTATGTACAATGCAATGTTGAAAGTCAAGCCTGGCAGTGCTTGGATGTAATCACAGCACTGGGAAGGTGGAAGTAAACAATTTCAAGGTCAAGGACAGTCTGAGTCCTAGAGTGAGAAAGAACTTGCCTGGAAAATGTAAAGATAGAAAAGAACCTGGTACATAAGTGAAAGACTGATCATTTGAGGCTTCGTTAAAACTGAACATTGGGGCTGGAGAGATGGCTCAGCGGTTATGAGCACCGACTGCTCTTGCAGAGGACCAGGGTTTGATTTCCAGCACCCACATGGCAGCTAAGAATCGTCTTTAATTCCAGTTCCAGGGGAATCCGACGCCCTCTTCTGACCTTCTCGGCATTGCACGACACGGGTGCATAAATACATGCAGACAGTACACTTATACACACAAAAAATAATAAGTAAAAGAAATTAATATCATGCCGGGTGGTGGTGCACACCTTAATCCCAGCACTCAGGAGGCAGAGGCAGTTGGATCTCTGTGAGTTCAAGGCCAGCCTGGTCTACATAGCAAGTTCTAGGAGAGCTAGAGCTACAGGGAGACCCTGTCTCAAAAAAAAAAAAAAAAAAAAGACTGAGCATCTGAGTTAAGAGGGTGAAGGTGCTTGTGACTCACAAAGAATAAAGAGAAATAAACAGCCAAACCTTTGAAGAAATGCCACAAGCAGCAAGATAAAGTACAATAGAAAACACAAACAAAACAAGAAGCTTGACTAGCAGAAAGAGGTGGGGAAGGCTCACACTGGTTTGTCATTCCGTAACAATGGGAAGCATGGCAGCGAGAGGCCACCGCAGAAACAGACCTGACTCTGACTGTAAAAGGTGGTCTTTTCAATACTTAAGGAAACTATGGTTATAGATGTGTTAGCTCTCATGTCATCACAGCTAGGAACATGAATTGGCATGACAGATTTAGAGACTATTTTGTATATTTATAATAAAGTGAAAATGTACAGACACGATGACTTAAAAGTCCAGGACTGCAAAGGACCAACTAGGAAAGTTCGTCCACACCTAAATAGGAAGACACTCAGGCTGTGTGTGCAGGGATGGCTGACAGGAGACATGCCCAGGCTGTGTGTGCACTGTGGGCTCAGATTTTCTTTTAGAAAGTTGGACGCTGCCTAAGCAGCGGTGGAATAGTCGCATGATAATGCTATAGGGAACTGAGGTTAATCAGAGACAGAGGGAGACAGAGAGACAGAGAGACAGAGAGACAGAGAGAGACAGAGACAAAGACAGAAGCACAGAGACACAAAGGACGAGAACACCAATGTATGCTCATGATTCACTAGAAGAGAAGGCTTTTAGGGCTGGAGAGATGGCTCATCAGTTAAGAGCACTGGCTGCTCGTGCAGAGGACCCAAGTTCGAATCACAGCACTCGTATGGCATCTTACAACCCTCTATAACTCCAATTCCAAGGGATCTGACTCCCTCTTCTGTTCTCCTCTGTCATTGCATGTCGCAGGCGCACTTACATATATGCAGACAATACACATGCACATACACATAAATAAAAGTAAATAAAGCATGTTTAAAAAGAGAAGGCTCTGATGATTAGGGGTTCAGAAGTCCTGTGACAGGCTGCCTGCAAGCTCTACCCAGAAAGATGCGGTGCAGATCCAGTCTAAGTTTGAGGCCCATAAACCTGGAATTAACAGCACGAATCCCAGTCAAGGCATAGGACTTGAAAACCAGGGGCGCCCATTTCCTGTTGGCAGACAGGAAAGATGGAGGTCAGGTCTCAAATGGGGAGGGGCCATTGGCTTTCCTCTGGTGTCTCGCTCTATTGCAGCTGTCAGCTCTATTGCAGCTGTCAGCCCGCGGACTGGACAATGCTATACCCACTGGAGAGGGTGAGTCTCATTCACACAGTCTATGGTGTCAAACACTTATCTTTCTCAGAAACACCCTCAGAGACACACTGAAGTAGTATTTTATCAGTCTTCTGAACATCTCTTTTTTAAATTTATTTTTAATACATATTTTGTACAAGATTAACAAATCTAGACCCAGTCAATTTGGCACATCAAACTAAGCCTGCTGATGTCATCATGACCTCTCACTAGCATGGCCTCCTCCTGCAGAACTCAGTTTCAGTGAGTCCAGACCCCATTCTATTCCCTCAACAGGACCATGAGCTTTTGGCCAATCACAATTATCCCTTGCTCAAGACTATATTGAAATCACTTTCCCACTCTAAGTTACCAAAAGGAATAGAAGACACCAAAATTGAAAGCAACATAAAAAAACGTGTAATGGTTGTATCTCAACCCCCAGGGGAGAGAGGCTAGAACTGAGGCTAACAGCGGGCCCCATAGGCTCATAGACATAAGCTTTTTGACAAAGAAGGACACACCTTAACAGAGGAAGGGACCAGTGACCCACTTTCTTCCAAGAGTGGGATCACATGTTCTTCTTTTTGATATGATGTTTCTGGGCATGGTAGAAATAGTTGCCATTTCCTCAAGAATGATAAACCTGCCTTTTGGCAAAAAAAAAAAAAAAATCCACAAAATGTTCAAAACACTCACGCCTAGTGCACTACATGGGACAGGGGATACTCATGGGATGAAGAGAAGGGAGAGAAAGAATCTGTCTGAATCTCCAAACAGATACTCCATGGAGGAAGATCGAGGAGAAGGAAGGAAGGAGGGGTTGGATAGCACACCAGATGCGCACAGAGGGAAGGAAGCACAGAGGTAGGAGCTCTCACCAAATGGTGAAGAAACAAATGTTTTTACGTTGTGACTTCTAAGATCCATGCAATAAGAAAAGATCCCGTAGAGGCCAGAATAATCAGGGAGAATCCTTGACGATATGGCACAGTCACTTTAGGGAAAAGGAACTAGCAAGGAATCCACCTCTGCAGGCCAAATTGAGTTCCTAAGCTCAATAATCAGGCCTGGAATTTGTGGATATATCTGTGAGCAGAGCATGGTGTCTTGGTGGCAAACTGGTGTGTCTAAGATGGGGTCTCCTAAGGTTGCGTAGGTGGATGGGGAACACAGAAGATATTGGGGACACTCCTTTGATTTGGTTACCCTATCTTGCTATGGCTGTCTAGAGGCACAGACTGTTCAAGGGGCTGGAGAGATGGCCAGGAGGTTAAGAGCGCCGACTGCTCTTACAGAGGACTCAGGTTCAATCCACAGCACCCACATGGTGGCTGAGAACCATCTTTAACTCTAGTTCCTGGGGAATCTGACGCCCTCTTCTGACCTCCGCAGCATTGCAGGACATGGGTGCACAAACCTACATGCAGACAGTATATTCATACACATACAAAAATCAATTAAAAAATTAAAAAAAAAAATAATAAATAAAAATTTAAAAAAACTGTTCCAAAAAAGAGACTGTTCAGTACTTTCTCAGAATCCGCTCCATGCTTGGGAAGGTGAAAACCATCTCATGTTGATCCTTTGGCATGTGGGCTTCTCCTTGCTTTTCCTCATCTGTTTGGTTTTCCATTGCAATGGATTCTGGATGGTAGTCAGACAAGCTGTGGGCACAGGCTTTGATTCTGCCTGCTTCTGCTAATATCTTTCCTTTGGTCACTGCTTTGTGACTCATAGTAGGTTGTTTTGTGAGCTGCTTAGATTTCAGAATATGAATGGAGGAATCATCAAGAGAGACTCCGCTCATTCCCTGACTTGAAAATGCCATTGACATATGCAAGCTCCAATTGATAGACATAAATGTCCAGGTAAAATATCGCTGGGCAGAGCTCATAGAGAAAAAGATGAGGGACAGAGTAGAAAAGAAAAAGCTGATGGATGGATGGATGGATGGACGGATGGACGGATGGATGGATGGATGGATGGATGATGGATGGATGGATGGAGTTGATGATCCTGATGATCAACAGATGGATGATGGATGGATTATTCTAAGTGTAGCAAAATGCCCTCAGTAGTTAAGAAATCTTATGTCTGCTCAACATTTGAAAAACTTTTCTGTATTCTTTGTCTGGTTTGAGTCATAAATATCCCAAGGACCATTGCTGTGGTGATTATGGTTTTATAGTCAAATGGTTCATCAGGAAGTAGGTGCCTGCCAGTCTACAAGAATATAGGCTCTATTAATATACAGATACCTGTTCATACTTAATCTCAGGTTCTGCTACTGCCTCACAAACCCAGGTGTTATCAAGTGACTTCATTCCATGTCCTCAGCAGGAACTAGGTTCTGCTGATCACCGTCCTGGGACCTACTGTGCTGTCCTGTCAACCTGGCTGGCTTCTTCTAGAACTACACAGCTGTTTCTCTTCCTATTCCTGTGATAACATACCCTGACAAAAGCATCTGAGGTGAGGAGGAGTTTATTCTGGCTTACAGTTTGAGGTACAGTCCATCACGACAGGGAAGTTAAGGCAGCAGTAGCTTGAGGCAGCTGATCCTATCATAGCCACAATCAAGAAGTAGACAGAGAGATGAATGTGTGCAAGTCCAAAGCTTTGCTTCTCCATTTAATCCAGTCCAGGATCCCTTCACAGGAACTGGTCCTGCCCACCATTCCAATGGATCTCCTCATACCAGTTATCCTAATAAAGACAATCCCTCAAAGGCATGAGAATGAGGCTAAATAATCGCTCACCGGTGTGGCAGGAGGCTTTATGCCTTGTTGACTTCAGGTCTATCTTAAGTTAATAATTAACCATCAAAACAGCTGTGGATATCACAAAAAGGGTAAAACTAAAAAACAAACAAACAAACAAACAAACAAACAAAAACAAATGAGCAGCAGACAACGTAGAGGCTGCTGCCACACTGATTAAACATCTCATGTGGTTTTACTGGAATTCTGAGAAAGATACCTGATCAATCCCAATTTAAGTCATTTACTTTCATCAATGATGGATCTGATTCAATTGCTTTGCTAGGAAACAATCTAGCTTCTCTTCACGGACTATTTTTCAGTAACAGACTATGATAGTGCATACCTTTAATTCCAGCAATTGGAAGGAAGAGGTAGGTAGATCTCTGTGACTTAAGGCCAATCCAATCTACAAAGTGAGTTCTAGGTCAGCCAGGGATACAGAGAAAGACTGCACCCAAAACAAAATTTTAAAAACAATTTTGAAGGGCTTTTAACATTTATAAACTCATTTACTCTTTTCTAAAGATCCCATGGAGTCACTTTAGATACAGCATATAAATTTTGATAAATCTCATTTTTATCATAGTTATTTTATACTACATTTGTGCTGATGTATTTATGCTTGTGAAATGTGAATCTGATTAGTTAGGTCGAAACAATATTACTATTTTCTATAGATTTGAATAGTTTCTTTCATAAATCCAGTTCTACAAAATCATGTATTTGAATTATTGGGCCAATTAACCTGTAATCTTTTTTAATTTTGGGCTTGACTTCTTCCAAATTGTATGAGATCTATCAATCATGTGGTTTTTTTTTTTTTTTAATTTGAGTATATTCAACTGGTCAAAGTGCAGAGAATAATTGTCTGTGGACTTCTCAGCCATCTATGGGGCATCTATCCCACACTCCTCTACCTCTGGACTCAGAGAACATCATGAAAGAGGGAAGGAAAAGCCGGGTATGGTGGCGCACGCCTTTAATCCTAGCACTTGGGAGGCAGAGGCAGGCGGATCTTTGTGAGTTCAAGGCCAGCCTGGTCTACAGAGTGAGTTCCAGGACAGCTGGGGCTACGGGGAGACCCTGTCTCGAAAAGACCAAAAAAAAAAGAAAGAGGGAAGGAAAGATTGCAAGACCCAGAGGTCTTGATGGCCTGGGATTAATAGTGTCTTCTGGGAGAAGAGGACAGCTGCACTCGTGACTTACAGCAGCAGTCATTATAAACACACAGAATTAATCCAGTCAAATCCCAGCATGGACGGGGAAGGGGTGCAGGAGCCCCCACTCCCAGCTGAGGAGCTTCTGGCAGTTGACTGCTAGGGAAGGGAGTCAGTTTTAGCGGCGCAGCCCTGGTAGGTAGACCGTGCTCCACTGCATAGCACCTTTACACCCATTACTGTGTGTGTGCCACTAATTGGGCTCTGTAGGCTATTTTTTTTAAAGAAGACATAAGCTCCCTCCTCAGGGTCCCTTCCTTCCAGCCTTGGGTGTAGGCCCAATCCTGCTCTTTCTGTCTCAGATCTCTGGACTAGCCTCCTGGCCTAGTCCCTGCCCACAGCATCTTGATGCTCTTCCCACAGTCTAGCTGCATCCTCCAGCTTTAGGACCCACATGTACTCCACCTAGCTTGCTAGAGCCTCCACAGGCTGTCCCCATTCCTGCATTGCCTTTGGCCCCCTTCTTGATCTGGCTGGTAGAGACCTTCCTACCACCATCCCTTGGGCCTACACTGACTCCAGCCTTCCTGTACTAACTTCCTAGCCCAGATCCCGCCTAGTGCATCCCACACCAGCCTTAGTTCTTCGACCTCCCCCAGCCCCGTCCAGATCTTCTTGCCTGAGACCTCCTAACTAGCCCAGCAAAGCCCAGTCACTGGACCCTGACAGCAATGAAGGTGGATGAACTAGAATTTCTGTAGTATGGTATAAATCTTTTCAGTTTATTCTTGAGAGTGGTATGGCTGGCTGTCATAGAGTAGATTAATTGCTAGGTTTTGAGCCACTGATTTCCAAAGAGGCTCCGCCAGTCCGCATTCCCACCAGCACTGGATAAGCATTCCCCTTTCTCCAATCCAAGCCAGCATTTGACATTGTTTGCTTTTTGGATCTTAGCCATTGTAGGTGGGGTAGGATAAAAAATCTCAAAGTGGCTTTAATTTGTTGAACACTTTGTAAGTATTTTTCAGCCATTTGCATTTCATCTTTAAAAAATACCCTATGCAAGAAGGTTACCAACTTGGGGTGTTAATTTGAAATCCTGCTACTGTGAAAAATGTATTCAGCAACTCTAGGAGTTTTCTGGTGGAGTCCTTGGGGTCCTTTATGTATAGAATCACATCATCTGCAAAGAAAGATGCTTCGACTTCTTTTTGATTTGTGTCCCTGTTGTCTCCTTCATTTGTCTTATTGCTCTGCTAAAACTTCAAGTACTATATTGAACAGGAATAGAGAGAGTGGACATCCGTATCTTGTTTCTGATTTTAATGAGAATGCTTCAAGTTTCTCTCCACTTAGCATGATATTTACTGTGGCTTCTTGCATGTTGCTTTTTTATGTTGAGCTATGTACCCTGTATCCCTAGATTCTCCATGACTTTCAATCTTGAATGGATGTTGGATTTTGTCAGAGGCCTTTTCTGCAACTGATGAGGTAATCATGTGGATTCTGTCCTTGAATCTGTTTATGTGGTGGATTATTTAGATATAGATAGATATAGATATAATATAGATTCAGATATAGATTTATGTATGTTGAATGTCCTTGAATCTCTGGGATGAAGCCAACTTGATCATGGTAGATGATCTTTTTTATGTGTTCATGCATTGAGTTTGCAAGTACTTAATTGAGAATTTTGCATGTATGTTCATCACAGAGATTGATCTATAATTTTTTTTTTGTTGGGCCTTTGTCTGGTTTGTATTACAGAAGTACTGTCTTCATAAAAAGGATTTGGTAGTGTTACCTCTTTATCTGTTTTATGGAATAATTTGAGGAATATTGATATTAGTTCTTCTTTGATGTTTATATAATTCTGCACTGTATTCATGTGGCCTGGGTTCTTTTTGTTGCTAGATTTTTTTTATTGCTATATCTATCATATTGGTTGCTAAGGATCTGTTTAAATTATTTATGTCACTTTGACTTAATTTTGGGAGGCTGTACACATCTAGAAATTTATCCATTTCTTTTAGATTTTTTTAATTTAGTAGAGTATAGACTTTTAAAGTATATCTTTATGGTTTTCTGAGTTTCTTCAGAAATTGTATCCCTTTTCAACTCTGATTTTCTTAATTTGAGTTCTCTCTCACTTTCTTTTGGCTAATTTGACTAAAGGTTTCACAATCTTGTTAATCTTTTCTAAGGACCAATTCTTTGTTTCACTGATTCTTTGTCTTGTTTTATTCTTTGTTTCTATTTCATTAATTTCAGCCTTAGTTTTAGTCAACTTCTCTCTACTCTTTTTTTTTTTTTAATTTATTCTTGTATGTGTATGAATGTACTGTCTGCATGCAGGTTTGTGCACCCGTGTCATGCAATGCCCCGGAGGTCAGAAGAAGGTGTCGGATTCCCCTGGAACTGGAGCTAAACACCATTCTTAGCCACCATGTGGGTGCTGGGGATCGAACCCGGGTCCTCTGCAAGAGCAGTCAGTGCTTTTAACCGCTAGGCCATCTCTCCAGCACCTCTCTACTCTTTTTAGGAGGTGTTTATTCTTGGTTTTCATGTTGGTTTGAGTGAGAATGTCCCCCATCATCTCCAAATATTTGGACACTTAGTTCCCAGTTCCTGGCAGTGTCTGGGGAGAATCATGGAACCTTTAGGAGGTGTGGCCATGTGGTAGGAAGCATGTGTCTGGGGACAGGCCTTCAGTGGTCTTAAGCCTTGTAGGGTTTCCAATCTCTGTTTCCTGTGCTTGTTGGAGGATGTGGTCACGTTCTGCTCTGGCCACCTCAGCCTTTATGCCTCCCCTTGGGAGACAGCAATCCTGGTCTCAGACTTATCTTGAGGGTATGCAGGCTACCAATCTGCTTAGCACACTAGGCAGAGCAAAAGAGGCAGGGCAAGCATGCCCTCTTTAGGCCGGCCAACCGCGGGTTCAGCAGCCTCATACCCCCTGTCACTCTAATCCTCTGGAACCATAAGCTCAAATAACCTTTTTCTTTCTTTAAGTTTCTTTGGTCATAGTGTTTTTATCACATCAACAGAAAAGTAACTAATATGGCTTTTGAGTGCATCATTAACTTACTTATATGAGATGTTTCTAATTTTCTTGTGTAGGCACTTAATGATGTGATTGAAAACACACAGACTAGTAAAAATGGAAACTATTGCTCTGGTCTCTCTCTCAGATAAAGAAAAGAAAGGGAAGGAAAGCAATGTTTTTTATTTTAAAAAAAGTCTCAAGCCGGGTATGGTGGCGCGCACCTTTAATCCCAGCACTCCGGAGGCAGAGGCAGAGGCAGGCAGATCTCTGTGAGTTCAAGGGCAGCCTGGTCTACAGAGTGAGGTCCAAGCCAGCTGGGACTAAAAGGAGACCCTATCTCAAAAAGACCAATAAATAAATAATAAAAGTCTCATGGATTGTAAGTCCTGTGACTAGATCGGTGGGTGTAATTACAGACTTGTCGAGTTGTCCTGAAGGCACAAAACAACAGTGTCATCTCACAGCTGGGTGAGGTTCTCGCCCTGAACCACATATAGAAACTGTAAGTTGTTCTACCAGACAGCAAGGTGAGCTGGCTGCTTAGAAGGTACAGTCTCATCATCAGGACTCTTTGTTCTACTATATAATATAGATTATTATTTTGACAGAAATTTAAAAAGGGAAAACTGTGAATAAAGAGACGTTCTCACAAAAAGAAACTGTGAGTTCCTGGGCTTATGCAACCCTGTTCTTGTCAAGGTTTTCCTCAGACAGCAGCAAAAAGTTCATGAACTGCTTCTTGAGTGCCTTCTGGACCATTACTGTGCTGTCAGTACATGAAAAATGGTGATTTTCACACAGAATGAGATACTCATTAGACAGCTTCAGTGCCTGTCTCTAGGCTGCTCCTCTTGTTCCTGTGTGAGGAGACAGATTCCCTGAGATACTACAGGAGGTGTGTGTGGGGTTCTGAGAGAGGAAGAAGTTGGAGAGTTGTGGCTGGGTGCAGGATGAAGAGTTTCCTGAATGGGTATAGATGGGAGCCACAGAGCCATGTGGCTGTGCATAACATTGCTGCACTGCACTCTGAAACATGGCTAAGATAGTACATTTCTTGTTGTGTGTATTTTACCACATTATTAAAATGCGGTTTGGGGGTGGGGTGGGGTGGTGCGGATGTAGCTCAGGGCTTACAGAGCAATCACAAAAAAAACCCTGGATTCAATCCCCAACACCACATAAAATTCCTGGGACGGTGGCCCCATGACTATAATCCGACCACTCCCTACCCATCCTTGAGCCTCCAGCGAAGCTGCCAGTCCCAGACTGTCTCTTTCAGGGACCAGAGTGCTTCGAAACTTGAACTCCTCCACAGAGCATCTGACCCCCCTTCTCTGAGGCAGGAGGGAGGATGGGAATCTCCCTTGGCTTCCTGCTCTGTGCACAAACATTGGCCTATCTTCTTTCAAGCCCACGCCCGTGTCTTGGCTACCTAGGGGTAGCTTGGTGGGAGGCACCCGAGCTAAGCAGAGCCACTGGACCCTGCTCAGGCAAAGCAGTTGCCCTAGAAGAGGCCAGTATGTGGAGAGATAGCTGCAGGCTGCCTGGGGTGGAGGCTGCATTCCTGCCTGGGTTGACAAGGCCAGCCCCCGTCTTGCAGGGCTCCAGGGTGTCAGGGCTCTTGGCCTTGACCAGCTGAGGGTGTGGACCTGCCACACAACCGCACGACTCTGCAGAGGGCAAGTGTCAGGCAGGGCGGGTGAGCCTGGCCACAGCAGAAGTGGCAGTCAAAAGCCTGATCTCTTAGACAGGAGCAACTGTGCAGTCCCTGGGGATGGCTGACTCACTCGCCTCACACAGCACTGGAAGCTCTTAAGTCACTGCAGAAGGGTCCAAAAATAGCTCCGTGCATCTTTTCCATATAGAAGTTATTTAGCATTTAGCATTGTATACAGGGAAGAGAGTCACTGGGTCCCAGGCAGAATGAGTCCTTCCTCCTCTCCCAGTTATAACTTACATTTAAAAACAAGATGATGTCACTTGGCTGACAAGCTGCAAAGAATTGCTAGAAATTTATTTTTGCAGGACTTTTCCTGTATAACCATGTAATATCTTAATTTTTTTCCTAATGGTTACTTAAGCTTCAGTCTATAAATTTTGGTATACAGTCAGTAACCATTGATTCTATGTCCTTGAGATAAACTAACCAATTCTAAATTGAAAATATTCTAGAAAAGTTATGTCTAAGCTGAACATGTGCAATACCTTCCTTCCTGTCATATGCCTAGAAATGTAGCATAGCAGCGTTCGAATTGTTTTAGGAATTATAAGTGGGCTAGTGATGTTTAAAGTATACAGGAGAATTGTACAGGTTAGAAGCAAAGTCAATGACATCTTAGAGTGAATAGAATGCATGTAACTTCAGTATTCATGGGGGTCCCAGAGTCAATCCCCCAAGGGTATCAGGAAATTCCTCTCTGCTCTACCCCATCCTATTCTTTCTATTTATGCTTCCATTTTGTTCCCTGTGAAGTATCTTTTAAGTCTGTAATTTTGGGGTTTTTTTTTTTTTTGGCTGGGGTGCTATAAGATAACTGGGGGCTGGCTGAGGGCTCTGTAGGTCAAGGTATTTTTGCTTGATGCAAGCCTGACAGCCTGAGTTTGATCCCTGGAACCCACTTAAGCAGGGAAAGAAAGAACTGACTCTACAAAATTGTCCCCTGACCTCCACATGGCAGCACACCTGTGTGTGTGTGTGGGAGAGAGAGAGAGAGAGAGAGAGAGAGAGAGAGAGAGAGAGAGAGAGAGAGAGAGAGAGAGAAAACATAGGGAGAATAATAAATGAAAGTGAAAAATGTCAATATATTAATTGGAAATATCCAGATAGCTTTAATATGATTATATTTACAGAACATATCCTGTATATTAAACACTTCCAAGAGCACTGGGCTGATTTGGGGGATCATATAATAGGGGATCATGGGAATGCTTCCTACACTTGGAAACAGGCCCATCATGCTGTGGACAGATCGGATGCTACACAGAGGGCTAGTGGGTAAGGAGGGTGAAAGAGCAGCATTTGTCTCCCGTCTTCTTAACTGCTGTCCATGTTCTGGTTTAACCCTTTCTGAAGGGAGAGTTGCAAGGACCATGGATGGACCTGTTCAGCTTTTTCATTTCAGTTGTGTAAGTTTTCGTTCATGGCTTTTAAATTGTGTATACAAGTAGCACTGTGCCTGTATATCCCAAATCTAATTGGCTGTTGGCTCTCTCCTTGGAGGAATAACCCATGGCTGATGCCACAAGCCTACATCCTCTACAGGTTAGGAGATGTCATAAGCCACAGTAAGACCCTGTTATATTTATCAGGGGGTAAAAATGTAATTCATGAATTAACATATCATCCAAACATATGTGTCTATGCCAAAGTAACCTACCATAACTATTAGTGCTGCTTAAATACCTATATATCTAATTGCTTGTGCTTCATTAGTAGGATCGAAAGGTTACTCCTGAACAAACTGTCAGCCCATGAAAGGAAACAGCCAGAATTGACCAGAATCCAAGTCAACAGCTCCAGAGAGAGAGGACAGTTTTACTTCTCATCCACCTGTGCCCCTTTTCTAAGCCTAGGGAACAATCTGCGGAAGAGGGGGCGTGGTAGAATGTAAAGGCTGCGATTGGGGTGAACGGTGAAACTACAGCGATGTAGTCTGGACACTCATTTGATCAACTTGATTGAACAAACAACCTGTCAACCTCCACTGAATGGTGGGACTGTGGGGGTTTGGGCACAACAGTCTATAGATTGGTTTTGCACGAAGGATGCTTATACTCATGGATTATCACTTATAGCTAAAAAATGAAAAAATGAAAGAAAAAAAAAAACCTGAAAGATGCAGGACAGTTATGGCAGAATAATGCTGGGATGGGGTGGGGGGTGGGGGGGGGAAGGGAAAGGGAAAATATGCCTGTCTGAATTGGAAAATGATGTAATTAAAAATGCACAAACCATCAATAAAAATTAAAAAAAAAAAAAAGATTAAAAGGAAAAAAAAAAAAAAAAAAAAAACAAGTAGCACTGTGTCTTCTTCTTGATGAATTAACCTCTGTCATCCCTGTGCATTTCTCTCCTACACCTGGTAACACAGCTCATTGTAAATACACTGACTCAATCAGTGTCTATGACCTGTTTCATACTAAGGGCAATAGTAGAAACAACAGGGGGCATGTCTCTTTTTTCTGCAGCTGTAATTTCTTTTAATCTAGAGATTTGGACTATTTAAATTCAGTGCAATTAGTGACAAGACTGAAATTCAGTACCCCCCAAATCTTTACTTTGGTCTTTTGCTATTTCTTCCTTTATCTTTTTACCATTTTTTTGTTGTGTTTTATCTAGATTTGAGATTTTCTCCCCTAACTCCTAGTTGACAATGCCTCCTGTTTCAGTTTCGGTCATGTATCTACTGTATATAATATGCAATATTGTACAATACACAATATTCCCTAATTTGCCATGGCTTTATGTAGAATGTAAAAGTTCACAATAGTATAATTTCCAGTTTTCACCCTGTTCTTTGCACCAATACTACCTACATATATATACATAAATATTACTTCAGGTATATCTGTTCCACACATACTGCAAACCCCACACTATAACTCCTATTGTGATGACAGTTAACTTTTAAAGAAACATACCAATGAATATGGCCTTCTTATTTTTAGAATATATTTATTGTTCCAAGAATTTTGTACAATCTATTTTATCATATTCAGACCCCCCTCTTAATCCCCACCTTACCCCTCACTTTATGTCCTCTATTATTTTCCTCTACTATTATTTGTCTTTAAAATTTTTTAAGCCTATCAAGAGTCTAATCTGTGTTTCCCAAGGACTCTTGTGTGTGTGTCTATCCCTTAGAGTCTAGCATTGTTTAAAGATTCTTTTAAAATTTTTATTTTATGTGTATGCGTGAATGCGTATGTATTTAATTATATTATCTGTGTGATGTGCCCACAGATGCCAGAAGAAGGCATTGGATCCCCTGGAACTGGAGTTCTCCTGGATTTGGAGTTTCAGACGGCTCTCGGCCACCATGTGGGTGCTGGGGATAGAACCCGGGTCCTCTGCAAGAGCGGTCGGTGCTCTTAAACGCTAGGCCACCTCTCCAGCCCCTCATCTTCCTTTTCTAAAGTAATTTTCTCCAACACATTTTAATGTAATTAGCTGACCAATGAACTACTCGGCGAAGGTGCATCTGGAAAAGGCCTTCTTTTCCCCTCTTTTCAAAAGATATCTTTACTGAGTTCAGACTTATAAGTTGTTGGAAATGTTCTTTAGTACATTAAAGAAGTGCGAGCATATTCTTTTTTGTTTTTGTGAGCATTTTCTTAGGTACGAATGTGCAGTGTGGGGATTCTGCACTGTGCTTGGCTTCTCTGTATGTGGTGGGCGTTTCTGCTGTTGGCGTTTCTGCCCCTCTCCCTGTGTCCTCCCTAGCATTCCACTTGCAGATGTGTGGCTGCCTCCATGTTGCTGTCCTAAGTGTTCACTGGGCAGTGAAGGTTGACAGCAGTGGGAGGCATGGAAAGACAAAGGCTGGAAGCGGGGACAAGGGCTAAGGGGCGGCAGTGTTTACTGAGCCACCAGAACAGGGGGTCAATTGCACGCTGAGTTCCTCTCTGCCTTTATTTTTATTTATTTATTTATTTATTTAGACAGGCTCTCATTATGTACTCCAGGCTAGCCCCAAACATTCAGTCTTCCTATCTCTACTTAGCAAGTGTTAAGGTTACAGGTGCGTAGCCCATTTCCCAAGGGTCGCTCTTGGCTGTCTCCATTGCTGGGCTGTGTGTGAGCTCAATCAGGGTGAAGAAGAAAAGTTTCACTGGATCTAACTTCACCTGATCCTATGCCGTGGTGTGTTATCCTCTCAGTGAGTGACAGGACTGGCATCCATGTTTGGTATCTTATCTTAGATTCTGGTGGGGGGGGGGGCGGAGGCACAGACTGTATTTCTTCTATGTTGGTACACTTAGTACAATGATTGGTGTAAAAGTTGAAGTCCAGAGAATGCGTTTTGAATGTAGGGTTAAAGATAAAAGAATAAAACACTTGAGCTTCCCTTATTAATCTCTTTTGAACACGAAAAGAAAGATGATGGGACTCAGAAAAGGAGAAAAGCAACAGTCCTCAGCTAATCTTTTTCTTCCTTCAGACAGATTTCTGTCTGAAAACCTGACCAATTCTCCTTGAGTTCTTAAGTACTTCCCTGGCTTAGGTCCTTATAGAGTGATAAGAATTCTTTACAGGGCAGTCCCAGGAAAGGAAATGAAAGGATTACTGGTTTCCTGTCTTGGTTTGTAGTTCTGTTACTGACCACATCCATGGCCTGCCCCCTGCAAACACCAAGGGTGAAAAACAGGCCAGCACTGAGCTCGGGTGCCAGACACCACACGTGGCATTCTACAAAGATTACATTATCATTCCGCAGATTAGGGATCCCAGACTAGAGGTGGCTTGCCACGCCTGAGGGAACTTCAGCAACAGCAGGGAAGAATTTGAATCCTGTTTACTTTTGCCGGCAAAGTCAATATTCTGTCCAACACTTCTTACCAATTTCTGCTAAACTATAAACAGCACTGAAATCTCTGTACTGACTGCTCATAGTATATTAAAGTCATGGGTTATAAGTGTCACATTATAGAGCTTGAGGTTTGAGCTTTGCCTTACTCTCAACTCTTCAATGGGAATAAGGGAGATACTAAAAATATGTGCATGCCAGGATGTTTCTAAGACCAAATGTGATTCTTCTGTATATGAGAGGTAGGACAGAGTCCTGTTGGGAGAAATGGTGACTAAGGGGGAGGGAGGGCCTGCTGTTTTAGAACCAGAACCCATATCCCAGAGTCAGGGAAGATGTAGAAGGGAGTACAATCCGGGGTGGGCTGTTTCTGGTAAAAATCAGAAGACCACAAGACAAAATTATTTGTGATGTAGTGAACGAGTGAAGAAATCTTATTTCAAAACTGATTTTCTGTGGCATTAGCCAAGCACAGAACCGTCACAGCAATTACTCCAAGTGCAGGTAAAAGGCAAAAGTCGGCCTTGTTTGTTTACCGTGGCTGGCCTGGCTCTTCTCAGGGTTTCTGTTTCTCAGAACACAGCAACTGCCTTTGCCTTCCTAGGTCTGAGATGGGATTACTGAAATTCTTCCTGAACTGTGAACTCTGCCTATGGGAAGCTACACAAAGCATGGCTTTATTTCAATAAGGGTGTTGCAGTAAGTGTATGCAAGTTGTATACACTGTGAATAATTTGATAAAAGACCACTAGGTTAGAAACAAGAAGGAAAAAAAAATAAGGAAAATAAAATAAAACACAGCACAAAGCAAGCCAAACAGGAGGCCAGTCTCTTGTATTGAGCCATGGGAGAGAGAAGAAAGCTGGACACCAAGACCAGGCCCCCTTAGGAAGGAGTAGGGCAGCCATGAAGTCTTCTGTATCACTATGGTAACGCTGACACCACAAGAGGACAGGCTGTCCTCCCCACCCTCCACTTGAGCAGGAAAAATCCAACCAGGAAAAATAAAATATTAGGGTCCTTTATAGGTTTACTAGCTGCAAAGAAGCCAGAGGAACATGGGTGCATCTGGGAAGGAGACCCTGGGAAGAGACCTCCAGCAAGCATGAGAAAAATCGAGGGCATTGAGAGTCTTTCTTTGCAGTTTGCCTTAATGTTGTATATTGGGAGATATTAAAAATGAGGATCAGGAGCCAAGTCATGGTGGTGCACGCCTTTAATCCTGCTTTAAAACAACACTTAGGAGGCAGAGGCAGGGGGATCTCTGTAATTTCAAGGCCAGCCTGGTCTACATAGTGAGTTCTAGGATAGCTGAGGCTTCAGGGAGACAAAAAGACAAAAAATGGGGTTCAGGAACATTTTCAGATGTATTTGCTGCTCTAGCTCCCTGGATGTCCTTTCCTAAGACTTCAGCTCCTTACCAGCAAACTGCCTGGTAGAGATGTTCCTAGGCAGAGATGTCACTGTGTGCTCCAGTCGGCTACTTGTACCCATCCAACCAGAAAAGCTGCATCTAGAAGCATTCATGTGAAATGAAACAACACCACTCAGCACACACCCACGAATACTTTCATTTTTATACATTTATTGGCTTATAGAAAATTGCACAGTGTATCAAACCTACGAAAAGGCAGGCTTGATTGTCAAGGAGCCTAGAGTGACCAAAGACAAGGGAAACACATAGCATACTCATTACCGCTTACACATTTAACCCCTGGTAATCACATCCTCATGTTCCCTACATGCACACATTAAAGAAAATGCCAGTAATTAGTGGAAAATTTAACATAATGAATCTATGTCAAAGCAAGGTTTAAATTATAGCATTTACACAGGTTACAAATTCCAACTTGACTTTGCATAAAAGACAATCAGATCCATACTTTTTGTGTTTTAAGTCCTCTGGTGGGGGGATGTCCTTTGATATTCGAGTCCTGCTACAATATTTGGACTCCAAATGCTGTTCTGGCATTTTTCAAACAGGCCCCATTCCTCATGGTGGGAAGGGATTAATCTTAGAGTTCCTTGTAGACGAATACTTTATGGAGATGTGTGTTCTGGATTCATACTAGGGACCCCGGTGGACTTCAGTCCCAAAGTGAACTTCTCAGGTTAATCCAAGGAAACATGTTCAGTTTCCATAGTGACTGGAATGGACAATGTTCCAAGGACCCAAGAATTCTAGGTCATTGATGGGTAGTAGGTGATGGAGCTTGGCCTGTTTAGGAACCCTAAGAGAACAAAAACTCCAACATGGGCCTCGAAATAATACAGACTGGCTTGGCCCACTTGGATGAAGGTATTCAAAATAAAGCAGAAAAGTAGCTGATTTGATTATGGAAACAAATTGATAATTTCTACTTCTAATACCTTTGAAAAGTGGCAATGTTTGTGTTACTGATATTGCATGTGTCAGGACATCCTGGGAGCCCACATTCATTCAGGGATTTCTGTGTCAAGAGAGATTCTGGCTTTCTTGAAAGAAAAGAGAGACTTGCGCAGCCCCAAAGAACTCACCTTGGCCCCGGCCCACAAGCTTTCGAGCTGATCTTGCCCAGGTAAATGAACTTCAGGATTAACTTGTCTACTTTTAACTAAACTAAGCACAAGGGATAATTAAGTGGCTTAAAATATTTCCTGGGGAGAAAAAGAAAATTATGATAATATTATAAAGCAAGAACAAGAAAATACCAGAGCCTTATTTCTTCAGTCATGTGATTGTCAGCCACATCAAAACTATAGCCAGAAGTTGTGTAGCTGTCAATCATCAGGGCACATGCCTGTCTCCTCAGCACTCCACAATCCCAGCCAGGATTACTGTGACTTTGACACCAGCCTGGGCTACATAGTAAGTTCAGGGCCACCTGGTATTACATAATAAGATGACCCTATCTCAAAAACCCTAAAGAATAAATGTAAATAAGACATGGAAACAGAAGCCAGCAAGTTGGCGAACACAGCTTTTACATAATACATACAAAACGTGCTAAATGTGAAGGTGATTGTCAAGTACAGTGTGGGATACAGGGCTGCAAGGAGAGTTGCTGAAGGTGTTACTGTTTCTTCAAGGTCTCTGATTATGGAATTTTCTAGATTGCATTTCAGTAATCAATCAAGGAAGAAATCATTGTTTTAGAAACTATTAATCAGAAAGCTGTCATAAATGGGGCTGGAAATATATCTTATTGGTAGATCACTTGCCTAGGATACATGAGGCCCTAAGTACAATTCCCAGAGCTAAAAATACAAATTTAGAGTGCCAGCAAGACGGCTCAGTGTGAAGCTGCTTGAAGCCAGGCCTGATGACCTGATTTCAGTTCCCAGTGTCTACAGGATGGAAGGGAATAACCGATTCCTGCAAGGTGTCCTCTGATCTCCACACGTGTGTCATGACATGTCAATGCCCCCCCCATATGCATACACAAAAAATAACTAGAAAGCAATAAAAACTTTTCAATTACAATCTTCAAGCTTTAGTGGGATGCCTTGGCAGGTAAAGGCAGTAAAGTTGCTTCCCACCAAGCTTGATGACCCAGGACCCTCGTAGGATGAGGAGGAGGGGGTCCACTCTTATGTGTTCTTCATTGGCTTCTGCATACATCCCATGTGCTCATCTATGTACACACATTCCACACAAGCAACACATACAACCAAATACACCCACATGTACATATACACATGTACATATATACCACACACACACCCCACATATATACACACATACATATACAATATAAATAAATTAAATTATAGTAAAATTTTTGTGTATATTGGGAAATTGAGAGGCTCCTTAAATTTTGTTTTAAACAGACATTTCCTGTTGTTATTCTGTTGGAAATTACTTTAATAACTCAACTTAAAAATTAAAGTTGTGTTTTTTCCTCTTTCAAGTGTGCAGAGTCTTCGAATGATGCAACTGCTAGCAGTTTGCTAGGTGATGTGTGTTTAAACCTGCATATGCTCCACGGTCAGTATTTAAACCCACGTTCCCAGTCTGAGACTTTAAGATCAAGTAGCTGTTTGAACTATGAGTAAAAAATGTGGTGGTGCATGCCTTTAATCCCAGCACTTGGGAGGCAGAGGCAAGAGGATCCCTGTGAGTTCAAGGCCTACATAGTGGTCTACATAGTGAGCTCCAGGCCAGCGGGGACTAAAGGAAGACACTGCCTCCAAAACAAACAAACAAACAAACTAACTAACAAAGAGTCAACTGTAACTCCAAAGAGACATACCACAACAGCAATGTTACTAAAGCCTGAGATATTTCTGGGGAGACTGAAGTAGGAGGATGATAGGTTCAAGACCAACCTAAACTCCAGAGAGGGTTCCAGGGTAGCTTGAGCTATGAAGCAAGACCTCATCTCAAAAACAAAAACAAAGAAAAATAACAACAAAACCAAAGTTTGCTGTCATCTTATTTCATAATCTAAGAAGAAGAAAATGTATGACATTCAAATGAATTGTATATGTATTGGCAAATAGGGCTGACTAAGTGTTTGCAGGCTTCTGAACCCTGCCTTTGTAGAGGGTTGGAGGACAGGGACAGGGTGAGTAAGAAGAGCAGAGCTGCTGGGGCTCCCTGGTTTTCAGGCCGAGTGGGCACCATCTTCAGACCTCTAAAGAACTGTGGGAACAGGATGGGACACCAGGAGGGAAAGGGACTCTCCTTACACTTTCCATGGACCACTTCACTGGAATGTAAACCCAGGGTGCAGAACAGCTAAACTGAATATGAGGTGAAGGTTTTCATTTTGCATGCACATCTATGCCTCTGCCTTCTGCATCTCTCACAATCGAGCCTGTTCCTTGTCCTCTCACCAATTTATATGAAAAAGAAAAGAATCATTTAGAAGTCACAGGGATGGATAGATGGGATTGAGAACCCAGGCCACATGAGAAGAGCAATCAGTTCTTTTTAACATTCTTACAGCATTCCCTTTCTCTGGAACATATCTTGGGTCTCTCCTCCACCCCATCCCTTGCACTTCTCTCCTTACTGAGCTTCCATTTGACATTGTCACCCTCGGGTTATTAATTCAATACCTGTTTCTCTAATAGTTTTCCACTATAAGTAAACAATAGTTGACTGAGAAATTGGGCAGGGTCTCAAAAAGTTTCGTGACATTGAAGAGGAAGTCTCCTGCTTTGTCTTAGAAGGTTAAAAAAAAAAAAGACCTAACTAGATGTGTGTTGCTTATTTTAACCAGAAAGTCTGTGTGCTTATAGTTACCTGGGAAGTAAAAAAGTAAAAGAATAAGAGACCTCTTGGGTCCCTATAATCTGTCATGTGGTTAGGAAATATAGCTATTACATCAAACACTTCTATTCATTCCCCCAAAATTCTTGGCTAACCCATGAAATACCACTCTAGGAATGTATACATTAAAAGACTGACAATTTCTATCCTTTCAGAATATACTTCTGGGTTATCTATTTTGTTGATAAAATGTAAAGAGTCTAGATTACATACAATACAAAATCCACCAAGGACTTGATCCATGCAATTAGATTTTCATTTCCCTTTACTGCTCCCTAACTCTATGGAAAGCTAATTTCATCACTCACCTTGCCAGATGGGCCCACTTCAGGTCCGTTGAATCCATCACTCTGTGATCAAAGGAGTCAGGAATCCCTGAAGTATCCACAGAGAAGGAAGTGTAATCTCTCTCTCTCTCTCTCTCTCTCTCTCTCTCTCTCTCTCTCCCTCCCTCCCTCCCTCCCTCCCTCTCTCCCTCTTTCCTTCCCCCTCTTTCTCCTTCAATGTGTTTACATCTGTGGACTTAGAGGATGGTGGCTTGTTGCACAGCCATAGATTTCAAAATAGGCTTGTTCTATTCTGTGTTTAGCTCCATGATTGTAAAAATCTGTGAGCTTTGGTTTCTAGGTCATGAGAAATGGGAAGAAGGTCAACATCTAAGCGCACAGAACGTCACAACTACACACAACTGAGAAAATTTGTGTTCTGTAGACTTTATACCTGTGGGAAGAGCTCACTGGGTATGACTTCATTCACAGATCCTGCTTGCTAAAATCTTAGAATACTTTCTATCTACCAGCCCCCTGCCAAGACATCTCTCAGGACTTCTAGAGCAGACCAGAAACTACAGGAGAAATGATCAACTCAGGATAGAAAATCTACCTCAAAGACGAGAACAAAATGCATTTGTGAAAATGAAGTTCAACCTAGGGGGAAGGTTCTATGGAAAATGATGAATCCACATGGTGCCTTGAGGCACGATGGGATTTACACAGACAAACCTAGTGACGACACAGGAAATTAAAGGAACTGGATGCAAGAACTAGTAGAAGAGAGGTTTGACTTGTTCAAATTGGCACAGTTGAGCAAGTTAACCCACCATAAATTCATATGACTCCATTAACAATCAGCACACAGATCAGGACCCTTGCTAGGCACTCAAAACAATCATGGCCTCGCTGTGTTCTAGTTAGCTGTCTGTTCCTATGATAAAACACTGACCAAACCAACTTGGTGAGGAAATGGTTTATGTGACTTAGACTTCCACATCACAGTCCATCCCTGAGGGAAGTCAGGAACCAAAGCAGAGACCATGGAGATGCTGCTCACTGGCTTGCTTCCCCTGGCTTGCTCAGCTACTTCTCTTATAAAGCCAGGTCCATGTACCCAGGGATAGCACTACCCACAATGGGCTGGGCCCTCCTACATCAATTAACAATCAATAAAATGCCTCAGGAACATGCCCACAGGCCAGTCTGATGGATGTAATTCCGTAGCTTAGGTTCCCTCCTACCAGTTGACTCTAGTTGGCATCAGATTGATAAGAACTAACCAGCACACTCACTGACAGAGACAAGCAGACCTCCTGTTTCTTTTGAAGATCTTGTAAGAGCTCTGAAAATGCCTAACCTTCCACATTTTCTTGACAAGGTACAACTGTGTACTGAACCGAATCTTATTCCAAATCTTCGTGTTGAAGTTCTGAATCTTGGTGTGACGCTTTTTCAAACACAGGGCCTTCCAAAGATTTGAAAGTTGGTAGAGTCAAAATAGTTGAACTCATATCAATCCTGAAGCATCAAGTTGTCATACAAGAACCATCACAAAGACCCTCTGTGAAAGCCATAACTTTACACAAGGACCACTTCTGTAAGATCCCAGCCCAGCATTGTGTGCATGACCCTGGGTGGGTGGTGTGCTTGTTACTATGCTTGTAGCCAAAGGTTATGCTTCCAAAGAGCTGAGGTGACCTTCCTCATCTGTCTTCAAGGTAACATCTTCAGTTGCCTCGCCAAATATATCTGAGATCCACTGGCCATGTCCCATATTTGACCATCTCCTGCTAGTAACAGAAAAAAAAAACCTCATTATCCTTAGAAAACTTTCCTCTCAGTTTATTAATGTTGAGTGATATCCAAAGAGAGGTACCCTAATCTGACAGGTTAGTGGCTTCATAAAAAATTAAGGTGATATTTCTACCCCATTTTCCCAACTCCTTTAAGAAAAAGCTGCCTCAAGACAATGCAATCCAGGCCAGGAAGAAGCTGTCACCCCAAACTAAACCCCTTTAACACATTCATCATGGAGTTCTGAGACTTCAAAACTGTAAGAAAAGAAAGTTTTGCCTTTAAGCCACTCAGTTTGCAATGTTTCATACTGAGGGCACAAATTGATGAGCATAGACTTTTAGTCATTCAGAATGAAATGAGCTTCCTCTAAGCAAATTCTCAGTGTCCATCACAGAGGCTGTCCTGGATAGTTTCGGCTGTCAGCTTGACGGCCCTGGGAACAGGAAACCTCAACTGAGGAACTTTCTCCATCAGACTAGCCTGTGTGCATGTCTGTGGGGCATTTTTTCTTTTTCTTTTTCTTTTTTTTTTTTTTTTTTTTTTGATGTTGGAGGTCCCAGGCCACTGTGGGTAGTGCTACCTCTAGGAAGGTGGTTCTGTGTTGTTGAAGAAAACAGGCTGAGCACAGGCCACAAGAACCAGCCACTAAGCAGCATTCCTCCATAGTCTGTGTTTCAACTCCTGTCTCCAGGCTTGTGCCCTGAGTTCCTGCTCCACCTTCCCTCAGTGATGAACTCTGACTCAGGAAATATGAGATAAAATAAATCCTTTCTCTCCAAGTCATTTCATGACAGTAATAGAAAGGAAACTAGACCAGCAACTTTACCTTGTAAACCTCCTCCTGTCTTTGCTATTTTCATTTCCTTATTTAATCTCTTGATTAATTTAACAGGTTTTTTGCTTCCAGTTCTGTCCCAAGCTCTGTTCTATGTGCCAGAGACAAAGTACCATGTGGACATAAGTAGATCCACCTTATTTGTACATTACAATACTCCACTTACATTTAGCAAATACTTTCCTGACATGTATCACCTCTAAAAGTCACATGAAACTTTGGAACAAGATGGAAAAGATATGGAAATAGATTTATAAAGTACAGTGAACAAGCTCAAATGTTTAGAGTTCACTTCATAGTTTTGGGAGAATGTCTTATATAACATTCCATTTGTTTCTCTTTCAAACATGATCCAAAAGATTTTCTTTTCTATTTCCAAATGAGAAAATGAGGGCCCAGAAGGTGTGTTGACTTTCCAGGACCAGCATTTACCAACATAAAAATATAGCCTTTTCCTTGACCTTGAGGGTCTAACCTCACTCTGGTACAAGGTGAAGGGAAGCCAAGCCAAGGGAACACAGTGCCCCAGATTCTTCCAGAGCCTGAGGCCTCATCCCAAGACACAGGTACTGGCATCAGTATCTCTGTTTCAGTGTAAAATGAAATGTTTGACAGAGGGATGCCTACATAACAGGAAGTAACTTCTGGGAAGCACAGAGTGTGTGCTGATATCAGTGGCTCAGAAACAGGAAAATAAGGTCCTGCTGGGTACCCCAGTCTCCAGTCTCATCCTTGTAAACAGCTGTTTAGTAGGATCCTGGTCAGGCCAGTCAGAGCATGTGGCTAAGTGGCCTCAGCCTTCCTGAGATTCATAAAATAGAAATAAAAAATTTGGATTTTATTTCCTTGTTCATTCCGAATCTTGCCACAGGTGCATAGAGATCAGACGTTCTTCTTGTCTGGTGCACTGCACAGGGCCAAGCTGTGCTGTGTTACAGAGGAGACCCCAGCATGTGGGCAGGAGGATTTAACCCATCACTGTAGGGTGAGGAGCCTCACTTAAGCCCCTTTCAGGTCTCCACCATATCACAGGCCACTACAAAAGCCCAGAGATGTAGGGCTATAATACATTTAAGATACAGCAAAGACATAAGCTCCCTGGGTACTCACACATTTTATTTGTTGACTCGTAGGTAATCATTGTCCCTTAGAAGTACCCAGGAAGGTCAAGAGTTTCTAAATGGCTTTCCAACATCCTGGAAGATACTTTATCATTTGTATCTTTTAAGGTAGTATTTACTTTATTTTAATGTGCATATTTGTATAAAAATACATCACTTTGTTTTGGAATCAGTTTGTGTCTAAGAGCAGCTTAAGAGTCTAAGCCATTGCTTCTGAATCCTCTGAGTACTTATAAAAAGAAGTATCAGCATCATCTTTCAGTAAGATAGCCTGGTCAGGGGCCAATGAGCTAGCTAAGCAGGTAACGGAGACTGCCACCAAGCCTGATGACTTGAGTTTGATTTCCTAAACCTATACAGTGGAAGATGAGAACTGACTCTCAGAAGTTGTCCTTTGACCTCTAAAGGTGTACCATGGTGTCTATACACATACAGTAAATACCAAATTAATTCAGACATGAAAAAGGTGAAAAAAAATCAGACTGATTCTTCTACTGAAAAGATCTAGAAATTCAGAATATTATTGAAATTCGGTTTTCCTAAAAGGAAAACAACCAATTATGGAAAATACTAAGGAATTATAAAACCCAAAATCAATCAGAAAGTGATGCCTCAATCTCACAAAAGTAAACTGAAAACAGACTTCCCTGTAACTCTGAAGAATGCACCAAAGCAGTGAATTAGGTGCTTAAATTTTATTTATTTTATTTATTTATTTATTTATATTTTTTTATCAAATCTAGACCCATGTCTCCCACCTTATCCCCCCACCCCACCAGAGCTCATGCATTCTGCCAAACATGCTTTTCATCTCTTTCTCAGTCTTTCTCAATATTCTCCATGTGGAAGTTGACTGTTTTGAGCAGAAGTTCACTGTTTCAGTCAGATCTTTGATGCAGTCCTTTCTGTTGTTGTTGTTGTTATTGTGGTTGTTTCCAATATGCATCACTCCCAACTGCTTTGGACAAAAACTGGGGGGCATGCACAAGATATACTTACAATTAGGTAATTGGCACTAGCATCCACAGATGAGGGATACCATTCGTCATTTGTTTTTCTAGGACTGTGTTACTTCACTTAGCATGATGTCCTCTAGCTCCAGCCATTTTCCTGCAAAGCTCATGATATCACCTTTCTTTACTGCTGCATAGAACTCCATTGTGTAGATGTACCACATTTTCTCTATCCACTCGTCAGTTGAGGGGCATTTAGGTTGGTTCCAGCTCCTTGCTATTGTGAAGAGAGCTGCAATAAACATGGCCGTGCATGTATCTCTGTGGTGGCATAAGTCTTGAGGGTACATGCCCAGGAGTGGTATGGCTGGGTCGGGTGGCAAGTTCATTCCAAGTCTTCCAAGGGTTCTCCACACTGCTTTCCATAGTGGCTGTACGAGTTTACATTCCCACCAGCAGTGGATGAGTGTTCCCCTTTCCCCACAACCTCTCCAGCACTTGGTATCATTTGTTTTCTTGATCCTAGCCAGTCTTATTGGAGTAAGATGATATCTTAAAGTGGTTTTCATTTGCATTTCCTTAATGATTAGTGATGTTGAACAGTTCTTGAGGTGTTTCTCAGACATCTCTAATTCCTCACTTGTGAAGTCTCTGTTCAGTTCTTTGCTCCATCTATTGAGCGGGTCATTTGTTTTCTTTTTTCTTTGTTTTTTGAGTAGTTTATATATTCTGGAAATCAATGCTTTGTCAGATGTATCTGCAGTGAAGGTTTCCTCCCACTCTGTGGGATTTCTCTTCACTTCCTTGATTGTTTCTTTTGATGTACAGAAGCTTTTGAGTTTGATGAGGTCCCATTTGTCAATTGTCGACCTTAATTCTTGTGCAGCTGCTGTCTGATTTAGGAAGTCTTTTCCTACGCCTATGTCTTGTAGTCTGCTGCCAACTTTTTCTTCTATCACCTTCAGAGTTTGGGGTTTCACGTTGAGGTCTTTAATCCATCTGGAGTTGACTTTTGTACAGGGTGAGAGGTAGGGGTTTAATTTCATTCTTCTACAAGTGGTGATCCAGTTTTGCCAACACCACTTGCTGAAGATGCTGTCTTTTCTCCATTGTGGTTTCTTGGCCCCCTTGTCAAATATGAGATGGCTGAAATTGTATGTGCTCAGATTTGGATCTTCGGTTTTGTTCCATTGGTCAACAGGTCTGTTTTTGTGCCAGTACCAGGCTGTTTTTATGACTATAGCCCTGTAGTATAGTTTAAAATCTGGTATAGAGATCCCTCCTGTGTAGCTCTTTTCACTCAGGATTGATTTGGCTATTCGGGGTCTTTTGTTTCTCCAAATGAATTTAAGAACTTTTGTTTCCAAGCCTGTGAAGAAACTCTTGGGGATTTTGATTGGGATTGCATTAAATCTATACAAGAGTTTTGGTAAAATGGACATTTTTACAATGTTAATTTTCCCAATCCATGAGCATGGGAGGTTTTTCCATCTTCTGAGGTCTTCTTCAATTTCTTTCTTTAAGGGTTTAAAATTTTTGTTGTAGAGGTCTTTGGTGTCTTTGGTTAGGTTTGTTCCTAGGTATCTTATTGTTTTTGAGGCTATTGTGAGTGGGAAGGTCTCTTTGAATTCTTTCTCCAGTTGCTTGTTCTTGGTGTAAAGAAAGGCCATTGATTTTCTAAGGTTAATTTTGTATCCTGCCACTTTGCTGAAGCTGTTAATCGTTTCTAGGAGTTTTCTGGTGGAGTTTTTTGCATCTCTTAAGTAAACAATCATATCATCAGCAAATAGGGATAGTTTGACTTCCTCTTTTCCAATTAGTACTCCTTTAATATCCTTTTCTTGCCTTATTGCTCTAGCAAGTGTTTCAAGCACTATATTGAAGAGGAGTGGTGATAGGGGGCAGCCTTGCCGAGTTCCTACCTTTAAAGGGAATGTTTCCGTCATTTCCCCATTTAGGATGATATTGGCTGTGGGTTTCCTGTATATGGCTTTGATTACATTGAGGAATGATCCCTCCAATCCAATTCCTTCTAGGACTTTAAGCATGAAGGGATGCTGGATTTTGTCAAAGGCTTTTTCAGCATCAATTGAGATGATGGTGTGGTTTTTGTCTTTGATTCCGTTTATGTGTTTGATGATGTTTATTGATTTTCGTATGTTGAACCATCCCTGCATCTCTGGTATGAATCCAACTTGGTCATGATGGATGATCTTCTTGATGTGGGTCTGTATGCGATTTGCCAGTATTCTGTTTAGAATTTTGGCATCTGTGTTCATGAGGGAGATGGGTCTATAATTCTCCTTTTTAGTTGGATCTTTGCCTGGTTTTGGTAATAGAGTGATGCTGGCTTCATAGAAGGAATTTGGGAGAATTCCGTCTGTATCCTTCTAAACAGTTTCAGTAATAATGGTTGTAGGTCTTTTTGAAATGTTTTATAGAATTCTGCTGTGAAACCATCTGGGCCTGGGCTTTTTTTAGTTGGGAGTTTTCTTATTACATCTTCAATTTCTTCATGTATTAGGGGTCTGTTTAAGCTGTCAATCTCTTCTTGGTTGAGCTTTAGGTGCTTAAATTTTAAGGCCTTATAGAGGGACTTGAATAAGAGATGAATCTGAAGTGCAAATCAACATGTGGTCATTAAAGAAGACTTTCCCTCCATAAAACACTACTCCAGTGGAGCTATAACTTCACAGCAAGGATAACCCAAAGCAAGATCAGACTCCCTCCACCCCTGCCACAACCCTTTGCCCCCTCAGTGTGTCAGCTCGATGATGTTTTCAGTGGTACTGAGAGATGCTTGAGAAGGTGACCAAGGCTGCTGCAGGAATTTACAATCTGAAAAGCGCTAGCTGTAAACTTAATTGAAAGCCAGGCAGCAGTACCTGGTGGAAACACATGTGTGGGTCCTCCTTGTCCTGAAGGAATGCCCAGGAATTCCTGAAGGATTGTTCACTCAAAAAAATAAGCATCCACAGTAATAAAATGATAACAACTATAGCAGGAGAAACAAAGATCCATGACAGGAAATTAGCAGAAATAACGAGAAGAATCCAGCTCAGGAGAGATGTCAGCTATAGAATTATCATAGAAACATTTTCAAAACAACCCTTCTTGTAATATATAAATATATGTGTAAGCTTGCGGTGAGCTCAGAAAGAAAAATCTATCCAAAACATGGACCAGCAGGTAAAAGAATACAAGGAAGTCTTCTAAATCGAAAAATACAATAAATTATCAACTCAGTGGTTTCTCACTGTTCTTGAAACAGCTAAAGTAAGTATTAATGAATGAGAAAATGGAACAAAAGAAATTACACGGCCTATACCACAAGAAAAAGAACTAAAGAAACAAATGGAGAGGTAAATCTAATCAGAATAATCATGGGGATATTTAACATACAGTTGTCTGGATTTCGATGGAGATAGTGACCAAGAGCTTGCTGTATCAAGCAGAAGACAACAGAAGTTCTCAGCTCTGTAACAGGATAGACAGGTGCTGCTTAGCTTAACAATAGGGATTCATCCTAGAAAACTCATCATAAATTGAAAATATACATAAAAAATGCAGGTAAGGGGCTGGAGAGATGCCTTAGCAGCTAAGAGCATAGCTACTCTTGCAGAGGACCTGAATTTGGTTCCCACCACCCACATGGCAGCTAACGACCATCCTTATCTCCAGTTCCAGGAGATATGACACCCCTTCTGGCCTCCTCCCGGCACTGCATGCATGTAGTACACTTACCACTTACATACATGTAGGCAAAATACTCATTACTTAAAATAAAAATAAGTAAATCAAAATAATTCAAGTAATATTCCTAAATCCATTGAACATCCTGTCTTCACTCAGCTCTGAGCAGCTCAGAACATTTCTCCAGAGTTGAGCAAACTCCTCTGACAAGCCTATCCTGGTCACTGCAACTGAATTAAGATTTTTCTCATCACACAGGGAATACAGAGATGACCGTTTGGCAAGTGAGGAATGATGGGCAAGACAATGTCAAGAAGCCTGGGAAGGAAATCCCTGAGGGAGCATCCATCCGGTGGCTAACCAGCACAGGCTGCCTTCTGTGGCCATTCCCAGGCACCTCAGCCATGGAGCTGTGGTCTGCACTCACCAGAGGCGGCTTCACACACTGCTTCATGGTTACAGTTGTGCTTGTGTGTGGCAGGTTGCGTGGTTTTCTGGATTCTTCTTTGGTGTTTCTGGTTCGTAGTCACACGCTGTGCACACAGATGGTCTTTGACTTACAGTGCTTCCACGTGAGGTCTCGGTGTTACACTGGTGGGAAAGTGACACGTGCTCACCACATTAAATCTTGAATTGCAGTCCCCTTCCTTGCTAGCTGCTGGCCATTGGCTTCTCAGCAGAAAGGATAAAGGATACAATCCATAGAAGGAGATCTTTAGGGAGAGGAAGAAGGTGTGTGCATTAGTCTGGGAGTTCAGGGGAAATGCTTCTCAATAATAGTGTGACAGGGTCTCCTGGATGCCAGGCCGGCCTCAAGCTTTCTTTGTTGCTGAATATGAACTTGAACTCCTAATCCTCCTTCCTCCAGCTCCTGAGTGCTGACATTTTAGGCATGTGCTACCATACCCTCTCTATTGGATGCTAGGGAGGTGGACCCCAGAGCATGTTGCACGTGTGGCACGTTCTCTGCCACTTGAGCCACATCCCCAGCCCCCAAAGAAGACCTTTTTGAACAAATCTAAACCAGTTCACACATAGCAAATCTTCATAAGAGTGCATAATTAAGCCAGAAGAAAGGTAAAAATCAGGAAAGTGTTAGACCCATGACACTTAATTTAGAAATGGTAAGGACAGTCTCTGAGTCTGAGAACAAAACTGGCTTTAAAATGTTGGCGTGCATGACCACAGAGGAGAAGAAATGGAGTCACTGCCTTTAAAGGATTTTAAAACTTTTTTTGGAAGGAAAAAAGTTTTAGTTGAACTTACACTCTGAAATATTATATCTGCATTTACAACTTTCAGAGGAATCAGCCACAGCACATTCACACATTCCTGAATGTCTACACAAGCAGAATAATAATAAAAAAAAAAAAAAAAACAGAGAGAATCTATTCCAAAAAAGCTGCATCCTGGGTTTTGTTTTTTTTTTCAGTTTCCCTTTATCCAAGATGATGTCCCTGTTGTTTTGGCTCCAATGGGCACTGTCAGTCACTGCTGCAATGAATCCTTTTCCTGTCCATGTCTTTCTGTCACTTGTCCAGCTCCATCTAGGCATCCAAACCTCAGTGCCCAGGATCATCAGCACCGTACTTGCCTCCTCCAACTGTGCTGTGCTGGCTTAATAACTACCTCGGAAGCTTCAGAGCAGTCAGCCTCTGCTGTAGGACCAAAGAATGATGCTCTAGTCCTTCTGCAAAGGCTGTGAGCCCCTAAGGCCTCCCCACTGTTGCCCCGTGTTGACTTAAGACACGGCTCATGTTCACTCAGCTCCTGCCTCACTCCTGAGTTTGCACTTGGCTCTTACACTTAATCCTCCATCACAACCAAAATTCATCTTTAGCACAGTCACGTGACCCTACCACTTGAACCCACGATAGTCCTGGGAACACTTCTCTCGGGCTCCTCGGAGACTCCATCAGTGCCACCTCGTCCAATGGTCAATGCTCCCCATACCAAGGCCACCCTACATTCATGTCACCAGTGTCCCACCCCAGGGCAAAGGTGCTCTCTAGGCATCTGTGGTGACCCTGGTTCTTGGAGGGTGAATCCACACCAAAGGGCAGAGGTAACCCAACCCAGGACTGTCACACTGATTGTTTCCAGGTGTCATTAAAGTCCTTATCTCAGAAAATGGAGAAATAACAACACTCAGAGGCAGGTCTTTCTCTCTATTCCTGAGCAGTCAGGCAGATGGCTGCAAATAAGACAGGCAGCCCTTAGTGTAGACACAGAAGCAGCCCCCTGCCTCCATAGGATAAAGCCTGTTGAATCGATAGGTATGTATCTCCCAGGTGGGAGTGTGCAGTGGGCACGCAAAAAACTCTTGAAGCTGCACCTCCCATCTACTTTTCATCCAGAGGATGAGCAAGTGTTTGATGGTAACCAGTCTTGCCTGGGAAGTTTGGAGTGCTGGGATAAGATAATGACTAAGATGGGAAAGCTCCCGGCTCTATGAAGCACATATTCAGCCACAGAAATCATCCACCTCTCCCACTCCGCCGACACTGATCTGTGTTTGTCCACGCCAGCTCAGGGAAAGATTATCTGAAATCATCCAGCCGTAGCCCTTGGAAGAGAAATAGCTGTGGAGGGCTGGGTTGCATTCAAGACATGTACTAAATATTTGGGTGCATTTTTAGCTCCAAATGTCTCTCCCGAGGAGTGAAGCTTCTGTTTCTAGACCTCAAAGTTTCCCCACAGAAAGAGGAAATGAGTATCTACAACTGGAAATCTGACCCTTCAAAGCAGGCAGGGGCTGAGCTGGGAGTGTGACTCATTGGAAGAACCAGGCCCTGGGTTCCATTCTGAGAGGGGGAGAGGAGAGAGCCAGAGCAGGCAAGAGTGTGGCACAGGGCAGATTCTGATCCTTAGGCAAGGAAGGGTGCTCTTTCTGTAGATCAGGAAAGAAGACCTTAAGGACCAGCACCCACATGGGAAAGTGACAGTGTGTCCTGTGGGACAGCATCTTGGCCAGACAGTGCTCCCCTCTGCTGTACTCCCAGCCTGCTTTCCACAAGCTGTCTCTCAACCACAGCTCCAAGGGCAACTCAGATCATCAGAGCTGAAAGGACCAAACTCTTGTGCCAGATTATAACTTTGTTCTCCTTTCATTCTCAAAACTGAGAATCTCATACCCTGTGAGTGCCATAACAGACTTTTGCACATGCTTAGACAGATGGAGAGCTGCCAAGAAAGGCTTTGATCTCTGGATTGACCATGAGCTCTGAAGGTTATAGGACTGGGTTCACAGAGCCATCCATGCAAGCCTGGGCCCATCAGTGGTTGGGATCCTTTCTGTTCCATGTCAGGCTAGGGCAGGGTCTTTGACTCCTGACTTCTCTCCTCATCATTGGCCTATTGTTCAGCCACTTTGTTTGTCACAAATAGCTGTGCTATCTTGGGATCTCTCCACTCAGAGCCCTCAGACCTCCTGGCCTGCAAATAGTATCACCTGAACTGTGCACCCACAGTCAGGTAGGCCTCTTCCCAAAGCTGCTGCTGGCCCCTGGTAACTAGGTCCCCCCTTTCCAGGCTTTAATATTGCTTGTATTTATTATTTTTACATTATCTGTATGAGCGTATTAGCTGCATGTATGTAAGTGCATTGGTGTTATGAAATGCTTTCAGAGATCAGAAGACAGTGTTACAAACTGCCATGTGTGTGCTGGGAATGGAACCCAAGACCTCTGCAAGAGCAGCCAGTGCTTATAACTGCTGAGCCATCTCTCCAGTCCCCCTGATAATTTTTAATGTCGAAAACTGAGCCCAGACTTGTGTGCTGTTGTTTCCCACGTAGCCTTGAAGAGCAGAATCAGATTTACAAAATCCTCACTTATGTGTCTCTGAAGTGGAAAATACCGAAAGAATGGAACATTTATTGATAGTAAGATCACAGTGTAACTCATCTGTGAAACTGTGACTTAGACACTTAATGGTATATATCTTAGAACTTTGTTTAGGGGTTTGACCAAATGTATCTCAGTATTCACATTTTATGGACATTTAAAAATATATCTTTTACTGTGTGTGTGTGTGTGTGTGTGTGTGTGTGTATACCTACATGAATTTACGAATACCATGTGAGCGCATATACCTGTGGAGTCCAGGAGACAGCATAAGATCACCTGTAACTCCAATTCCTGATGTGGATGCTGGGAACCAAACCCCGGTCTTCTGCAAGGGCAACACAGGCTCTAACTCTTGAGCCAGCTCTCCAGCCTCTGTATGTGATTTTATATCTGACATTTAAATACTAGAAATCTGTGCAAAGAAAATAATTATGTATAAAACATAAGCATTTAGCCCACGAACTCATCGAATTGTCTATCACACTCAGAAACTGAAGTCAATCTTAAGTTTCTAACACTAAGAAATGAAAAAGCAATTTGCTCTGTGTTCAACTGATAAAACACATATGTACATTAAAGCTAACCCTATAGTTAAAGAATAAGAGGGAAGTTTTTGGGGGGCTGTTTTGTATTGTTTGGAGGATTTGAGATTATGTTTTGGGGTTTTTTTCTTCTATTTTTTTTCGTTTTTGTCTTTTGAAGACAGGATCTCCATGTAGCCTCATATGTTCTGTAACGTGTTATGTAGAGCAGGCTGCCCTACAGACATCCACCCACCTTTGCCTCTCAAGTGCTGGGGTTAAAAGTGTGCAGCGCCGGGGCTGGAGAGATGGCCTAGCGGTTAAGAGCGCCGACTGTTCTTACAGAGGACCCGGGTTCGATCCCCAGCACCCACATGGCAGCCGAGAACCGTCTCTCCAGGAGAACTCCAGTTCCGGGGGAATCCGAGACCCTCTTCTGACCTCCGCGGCATTGCACGACACGGGTGCACAGACCTACATGCAGACGGTACATTCATACACATACAGAAATAAATAAAAAAAAAAAGTAGAGGGCTAGAAAGATAATGCTCAATGTTTCCAGAGAACCCAAGTTCAAATCCCAACACACACACACAAACAAATAAAAAAAAAACAAAGGAAAATGCTGCAGGGCGCCTAGTGCCCAGCATAAAGTTATTTTCTGTACATTAAATATGAAAAGACTGATGCTAAATCCATGTGCCCTGTCTAGAATAGTTGACTTTGCTTTGGGGATTTTTATAAGATGGGGGTGGGAATTAAAAGCTTATGTAACCAAACTGTTAACAATAGTTATCACTAGTTAGTGGGATTTGGGGTCACTTAGAAAGAAATTCATTAGTTAATAAGAGAATAACTAAAATAAATATTGCAAATTGATTATCTTCAGAAGAGACTCCGCAGTACCAATGGCAGTGCTGACTGCAGGCACTGCTCACTGCTTACAACTGTTGTTTCTAAGTATCAGGAAGAATGTGGAGCCTGCAGCTATTTCTGGCTGGCCCAAAGCTGAGCTATATCTTACTCTGTGTGGGAGGATGGGTGTGTGAACCTCCAGGAATTTTGGAAGCCAGGTATCCTTCATCCGGGTTAACCCTCTCCTGTCGCATTACAGACACATTTACAACTGCAACTAAATATCGACAAATAGGATTTTTTTTCTTCTTCCTTTCTAGTCTGGTTTCCAAAATGGACAAGGACCAAGTCTCAGGTAAACACCTCCTCTACCAGGCACGCTAAACAGCCAGGAGTCTCAAGTGTGCGGAGGGGCAACAAGACTACCCACATCTCAAGCACATCAGTATTTATAAACCATTCTACCAGTTAGAAGGCGCGGCTGACAGGATAGCCTAGCAGTGTTAAGTAGCACTCAACTGCCTGCTGCAGAGGACCCGGGTTCAGATCCCCATGCACCCAATGGGAGTGCTAAAAACCGTCTCGTAACTCCAATTTCCAGGTGTGAACTCCAGTTCTCAGGGGAAATCCGGATGCCTCTTCTGACCTCACGGCATACGAGTCAATTGCACGACTTGGGTGGCACAAAACCTACTTGCATGACAGTTACAAATTCATACACATAGAAAATAAATAAAATTAAAAAAAAAAAACAAGTTAGAAGGCCAACATGGACTCAAAAGTCTTTCAAGTTGAAAACATAACTGTCAACATGTGGACCATGCCCAGTCCAGCTCCGAGGTGTGTCCTCCAGGGCACCAAAGCTCCCAGAGCTGAAAGTGATTTGCTCTGCTCATCCTATGGACCCCGCCCAACTCCGGAAACCCAAAATTCACACCTCTATTTCACAGAAGAGGGAACTGAGAAGTTCAGTGAGTCCCTGGCCACTGGAGAATCAGGATTACAGCTGTCCATGTCACAAAACCAGGTCACTCTAAAGCTGGATAAAAATTAAGTTATGGGAGGGAACAATTCAGTTAGTACAACTCTTGCTGTGTAATCATTAAGAGGCAGAGACAGAATTCCTGGGATGTGCTGGCCAGACAGCCCAGCCTGATCATCAAGTTCTAGTTTATGAGAGACCCCTGTCTATAACAAGCACAGTGGACAATGTCCTAAGGAAGGATGTCCAAGGATGGGCCTAGAGCCAAGTGACCCAGGCAGAAGCTCTGAATCTATGAGGCAGAGTAATCTTCCTGCTTTGAGTTGTTTCTTTGGAATATTTGTCACAGAGCCACTAAGTGTGGTCAGCACAGCTCCTTTCCTCCCCGTCATGACCTCCATGCCCTGCATCTGTTCTGGGTACCCTGCCAGGGCTTGTGCTTTCTGGAGCCCTTCCCAGGCCCCAGGTCCTCAGAAGGGCTTGTCTATCCTGTGTCCTTGGCTGCATCTCCAAAGGACCTTGTCACAATGTCAGTATTTATAGTATGTCTCAGAGAGGCCACTTAATGTTATACTTAGATACATAAATTGAAAAATTAAGTTCAAGCAATAGTGATCTCAAAGCACCTCTAAACGTGTCATGAAATCAATGCACCGAACCCATGTTTTACTCTTTGGAAAATGTCTTAAATCTTCATTTGAAACCCAGTGCAATGCTCTTCATAGTGAAAGTCATTATGTTGAGTCCTAGATGTCTCCCTGTGAGGAAAGTTAAGATTCCGGGGCTTTGGTAGAAGGCCACACTCTCAGAGCTATACTGATCCTCAGCTGATCAGCAGGGCTCTACCTGGTGTTTACCCAGCTGAGCTATGTCTCTAGTACCCCATTAATGCTGAGCATGGTAGCACTCCCTGTAGCCCCAGCATTGGAGGAGGGCAGAAACAGGTAGAATCCTGGAGTTTGCTTGTCAGAATAGTAGTGCAATGAGTTCCAGGTTCAGTAAGGTGAAGCCAAGTATGGTGACACAAGCCTTTAGTCACACTACTTGGGAGGCAGAGGTAGGCAGATCTCTATGAGTTCAAAACTCACATACTGAGTTCCAGGTCAGCTGGGGCTACAAGGAGACACTCTTTCAAAAAAGACCAAACCAAACCAAACCAAATCAAGCCAAGCCAAGCCAAACCAAACCAAACCAAGCCAAGCCAAGCCAAGCCAAGCCAAGCCAAGCCAAGCCAAGCCAAGCCAAGCCAAATCAAACCAAGCCAAGCCAAGCCAAGCCAAGCCAAACCAAACCAAACCAAGCAAACCAAACCAAACCAAATCAAACCAAACCAAACCAAACCAAACCAAGCCAAGCCAAGCCAAACCAAACCAAGCCAAGCCAAGCCAAGCCAAGCCAAACCAAACCAAACCAAACCAAACCAAGCCAAGCCAAGCCAAGCCAAGCCAAACCAAACCAAACCAAACAGAACCAAACCAAACAAAACCAAACCAAACAAAACAGGGGTGACCTATGCCTTTAATCCCAGCACTCAGGAGGCAGAAGTAGGTAAACCTTTATGAGATCAAGGTCAGCCTTCCAGGTAATTTCCAGGCTAGCTAGGGCTACTAGGAGACCCTGTCTCAAAACGGACCAAATAAGTAAGGTGGAAACCGATAGAGGAAAACAGTTAATACTGACCTCTGGCCTCTGCACATGCATGCAAGAGCCTCTCTCTCTCTCTCTCTCTCTCTCTCTCTCTCTCTCTCTCTCTCACACACACACACACACACACACACACACACATGCACTCCAGGAATATCTTTCTTAGTTATTGTTTAGATATATCATAATTCGGGACACTGAGCTGTGTCCATGCCACATGCCTCTTCCTGTTCCCCAGAGCCCCCAGCTCAGGAGCAGGGCACTGGGCATTTCTTCCACATTGTGGGACAGGGTTTACAGAAGCTTTCCAGGGAGCTAGACACATGTAGAACAAATGTTGCAGCAGCAATTCCCTAGAAAAGAGAGAAGACAGGGTGACAGAAACAAGCCCTTCTGCAGCCAGCAGAGCAGAGGACGGCAAAGCCAGCCTTGGTGGGTCAGCTGTAGTCCACACCCCCAGGATCCTAGGACGTCCTCATGAAGCGGGTCCCTCTCCTCTGTCTATGGCAGTACACACACAAATGATGGTCTTTGCTGAGTAAAACTGGGGCGTTTAATCTTCATTTGCTTTTCTTCCTTCTATGAACAAAACCCAGTTAAATTCTTTATTTGTATAACCATAACGTGCAGAAATTCCACTGTGACTCCCAGCCACATCAGCACACTACCATCGAACCTTGCAGCCCCTTCAGCCCTGACAAAACCTTGCCTGTGTAGTCAGCATTTTCCATACAGATGCTCCTCTTTTTGTCAATGCAGTTCTACACTCCGAAAGCCTGTTTGCAAATGATACGTTAAGCCAATTAGGCTTCAATTTCTTATTGTGATCTGAAATTTATGCCAATAAGCTTTTGTCTCTTTTTTTCTCCCCAGTGTTAGAGACTGAGCCCAAGGCTTTGTGCAGTCACACAAGTGTTGTACCTGGAGCCGTGTCCCATTATCCAGCCTACCAGTAAGGCAGCACTAACTCTTCCCTAACGGTGAAAGATAAAAGAACTGCTCCTAACACAAACACATGCTGACCTGGCTCCCCTCATTCCAGAAGGCCATGCCTCCATTTATCAAATGTGTGCACCCAAAAGCTCGGGGTAGCTCTGACACCTTTCACGCTGTCCAGCCAGGCATGTCAGTCACTGCCTGTGAGGACAGCCCCTATCTTGGCAAGCCTCACCTATCTTGATTGAAATACCACCAGGGTGCCTTTATGTTCCCCTGCCTCCTCTCTGATCTCCTCACAGGGCTTGAATTCATCCACTCAAGATATGGCTTCAACCAAAGCACATGTTCTGACAAACATCTCCAGGTTCAACAACTTTAATACCTCAAAATGAAAATTTCACTAAAAATTAAAAGATTCATATCATTTCTGGATATTACAGTTTTTCATGAAAACACATGAGCTTTTGTTGATGCATTAAGGTCTTCTGAGATGTTATTGCTTAAATATCTGTGAACAATTTATATCAAACATTCTATCCCCACAAATTTTACTTTTTTTTATCCTCCCCTGGTATTTATTTAAAGACATTAATATAAGCATATGTAGCATTATATATAAGTATATGTGACATACAAATTCTCCTAGAATTTCTTTCATATGCTATACATATTAAAATTTATCTTTTTTCACCAGGCGTGGTGGCACACGCCTTTAATCCTAGCACTCGGGAGTCAGAGGCAGGCGGATCTTTGTGAGTTCAAGGCCAACCTGGTCTACAGAGTGAGTTCCAGGACAGCTGGGGCTACAGGGAGACCCTGTCTCGAAAAGACCAAAAAAAATTATTTTTTGTATTTAAATTTTCATTTTTCTGCTCCTACTTGCTTACAATGTACATGTTCTCAAATCATTTGTTTATATTCTGACTACTTTAATTTTTAACTATGTAAGAGATACTATTAATTCTATCCTCTTTTCATAAATTTTATTACATTTTACATGTGTGAGAGAGGTCAGAGGACGTGTGGAGTTGGCTCTCTCCATCTTGTGTGTTGGGGGCTTGAACTCACACTTGGCTGCAAGCCCCTGCAGAGCTGTCTCACCAACTCCATCTTACCTCTCATTACTGTTGTGTTTTATTTGTTTCATGCCATTTTCTTTGTCTTGTCTATTGTGTATTTCTATCTAAGTGCATCTATATGTTTTATGATTTTTTAATAAAATAATAAGCACATGACACAAAACTAAAGTGTAAAACAAAAAATCAATAGCTTAGGAAAATGGACTTTAGTCATGGTCACTCTTTGCTGATTTACCAGCATCACATGGATAAAATCATATAGGTAATATTAAAAGTATAGATCTTATTGCTTGACCTATGCATATGTTCAATCACACAAACATATTCACACAAAGCACATAGACATACATGTACCCCCCACAGTCACATACATGCATATACATATACACATATGCAGACATATATGTACCCAGACATAAAGACACACATACAGATGTGTATACATGTACATAGACACATATATATACACACATATACACATATACATATACATGCACACACATGAATGCACATGGATTACTGAACACTAACTGCTAAACTAAATACTGTTATACATACAAAGCCCTCATGGAAAAATGCATTTTCACATCTTCTGTAATAGCTCATTAAAGTGGCTCTACATTTTTAACTTTATATTATTTTATATATATATATATATAGTTATATATACATAATATACACATGCATACATACATACATACATGCATACACATATCACTTGAATTGGAGGATTTTTTTTCTTCCTTAAAAGATATCATATTTTCCTTAAGGAAGTGCTCAAAGGTTCCTCCTTGGCAACCCCAACCATCAATCCTGCTCTTTTGCTCCACATTGGGGTCTTTCCTTCCCATGGTCCCCCAAAATGAAGTTCAGTAAGCACATGCCCTCTCTTGATCCCCCTGCACTGGCCTCCATGATACAGCCTCTAAATTTTTAAAGCAAGCTTACTGTTTCTGTCAGCTTGAGGCCCAAAGGAAGGCCTGAGAGCCTCAGAGCAGCTCCTGCCTCTCCAGTACTCCTTTCCTTCTCATTCCCACCAGCATCACAGGTACCTGGAACTTGGCTCAGCCCTAATGAGCCATCAGTGCTACTCAGCTGTTAACTGGGGCTCAATCTGCACAGGTGTCCTGCTCTTTTACTGAACATTACACAGATTTCTAAAAATACACAATTTCCACCATGATGACATCATACAGACTGACCTCACTGTCCTAACTTTGTTGCTCTGCCTGCTGATCCCTCCTGGGCATATGATGTGCAGGTGAAACCATAGAATAATAGAATGGTCCTTCTTTACCCTGGCTTCTCTCACTTAGTAATATGGCCCCCTTTCCTCCATGTCTTTTCTGGCTTGATGCTTCTCTATTTATGACCAAGTAATATTCCATAGTCTTGGGCCATAACATCCATCTTCATCCATTTATTGAAGGGCATATTTATTTCTAGTTTGGGGTAATTGTGAACAAGGATACCACAAACATTTGTGTGCAGGTGTTCAGATGGGCAAGTGTTAATTTAATAATGCATAAATAAAGTGGAAGGGATCCTTAAGGCAGCAACACTTTGATAGTGTTAAGGGACACACACAATACTTCATACTTCTCTCAACCAACAGAATGCACCAGGAAGGAGCATGCTGACATGCACTGTGGACTTCATTTGGCAGTGAGGCCTCCATGTGAGATCATCCACTGAAACAAGCATGATGCAGGTCTCTCCAGCAGGGTCATATGTGGAGGACAGGGATGTGGGACTCTGCCCCAGCTCAAATTTACTGTGAATCTGAAACTTGTTTATTTAATGGGGAGAGAAATGTGCATGTATAGTCATGCCTACCAGGATATGTATCTGTGTGTGTGTGTGTGTGTGTGTGTGTGTGTGTGTGTATAAGTCAGAGGACAACTTGAGAAAGTTGGTTCTCTCTACCACATTGGTCCTGGGAATCAAACTTAAACTTAGGTCACTAGTACCTTTACCGACTGATCTATTTCAACAGCCCCTAAAACTATCCTTAAAACTGAGCCCATTAGCATGTGATTAAATAGTTCAAGGCCCTAGATGTCAGTTGTGTCCCCTCCTGCTCTTCATCATTTGTGATTCCCAGACTACCCACAGCTGTCAGGCTTGAGCTTAGGGATGGCGACAAGGCTGTCATGGGCTTCCCTATCCTTTAGATGCCCTTGAGTTCTCACATCTTGGCAACATCCCTCTGGCTCTGTGGTTCAAGTATAAGTAAGAATTTTAACTGATAATCCTGAAACCATCCAACAGAGACAGAAACTCTACCCTGTGCCCAGAGTACATTGGGTCCCCTTCATACCATGGATCATCCTCACATTAGGGAACAGCACCCCTTCTTGTGGACTAGGGAGCAGGTTCAGAGATGAGGCAACGTCCCCTGGGAAATGAAGCCATGAGGGATCAGTTCCAGAAACAACGCTGCTCTGACTGCAAGCCTGCCCTCTGTTCAAGGCACCCCCAGCCACATCAGGGGGACAGCAACCTGAAAAGCTGATGAACAAAGAAAGTTGAGGAAGACCACAAAGCCAGCATTTCTTCTTCACAAACCTCAGGAAACAGACAGCACAGCTTTCACATTAAGCTTATGAAAGCTAGAGGTATTAGAGCAATGAACTCCCTAACAGTGGCCAGACTGGAGCCAAGACTTCAACCCAGTGCCCCCATTCTGAGTCTCCTGCTTGCCCAAGTGGTGACCTCAGGCGGCTCCAGTCTTCTTTAGAGTGGGCTACCCTATCAAGCTGGTGTGCTTCCTTCATTCCATAGTTTGAAATAGTATTTCTCATCTCTCCACAATGGCCACCTCTCCTGAAATGAAAGAAAAATAAAAAAGGGGATTGAAGACCACTCTTTGGAGTCTATAAATCCCATTGAAGTATTAACACAATGTATTAGGTCGCATTATAGTCAATTGTGCAGAAGACGAAACCTATTCAACAACATTATTTAATGGCGTTTTGATGTGCGATTGGCCCGACATGATGATGAATGCAGGGACTGAGCAATAAAGCAGTACAGAAAGCAAACAGTTCTCCTGTGATGTTTATTTCCCAGGCTTAAATGAGCTTGGAGCTCTCGAGTGATTTGCCGTGACACGGGAATCCAATTGGAGTCTGGAATTACTGTAACTGTTTTCGGCTTGGGTGATTTAATCAGCAAATCTTCAATAGTGTAATATGCGTGTACTGAACTGACTCCAGGCTGAACAGTCTGATTTATACCCAGTACTCGCAGACAACCATTTGTGCAGAGCACACTAGCATCTGTCCGCCTGCATCTTTACAGTGCAGATGCCCACAGAAATGTGTCAGGACAGTTGAGGTCCAGGCTGTGTGTCAGCACACACAAACAAAGACACATGTACCCAAACGTGTGTGTGTGGGGCAGCTTGGTGGTGTTTCTGTATGATTTCTTAAATACTTTGACAGTCATTCATTTGTTTGCAAATATATGAGCATACTTGTAATATGGCGGGTGTTATCCTAGACCCAAGAAAGTCTGTGAGGAAGGGGGTAGGGCTCCTGTAAACATAGGTTAAGAATGACACTTTGGGGCCTGAGGAGACACTCAGTTGGTGAGGCCCTTGCTGTTCAGGACCTTAGAGCCCAAGTAAAAGCCAGCTTCGGAGCACATCTGTAGCTCCAGCCTCAAGGACTCTGGGGCTCACTGGCCAGCCAGTCTAGCTAGTCAGTAAGCTCTTCTCTCTGAGAGACCCTGTCTCAAAGATAAAGTAAAGAGTGGTTCAAGAAGGCTAGGTGTGGTGGCACACACCTTTAATCCCAACACTCAGAAGGCAGAAGCAGGCAGATCTCTGGGAGTTCAAGGCTAGCCTAGTCTACAAAGTGAGTTCTAGGACAGCTGGGGCTACAGGGAGACCCTATCTCAAAAAACAAAAACAAAAACAAAAACAAAAACAAAAAAACAAAAAAAGAGTGGTTAAAGAAGACAGTCAGTATTGACCCCCAGCCTTCACAGACACACGCACACACACAGTTATATACCATACTCCAGATATACACAGACGACTTGGAGCATATGTCTGGTTGATGCTGTGTGAAGGCTCTCAGCCCTCTTGGAATGTGGGTCTCACAGCTCTGTGGTGGTGTCCAGCACTAAAACATCACTAATATTTATTATTATTACTTCTGCCTCACACCATCCACAAGCAGAATGCCCTCAGCTCCCAACCTCAGTGGACAGTAGCCACCCAATATCTCCTGGTTTTTAGTGCTGACAGTTAAAAACGTGGAGATAAAAAGCCTAGAAGATAGTGCTCAAAAAGAGTGGTCTTCTCTTTTCTGTTGATCATCCTGCCCACCCATCCCCCACATACATACCATAAACACACATATACACCTACACAAACAATATACATACACACCAGACACATATATGCACATGCATACCATAAACACACATATACACCTACACAAACAATACACATACACACACAGACACATATATGCACATACATACCATAAACACACATATATACCTACACAAACAATACACATAGACACATAGACACATATATGCACATACATACCATAAACACACATATACACACCATAAACACACATATACACCAACACAAACAATACACATACACACACAGACACATATTCGCACATACATACCATAAACACACATATACACCTACACAAACAATACACAGACACATATATGTACATACATACCATAAACACACATATACACCTACACAAACAATACACATACACACACAGACACATATACACACATACATACCATAAACACACATAAACACCTACACAAACAATACACATACACACACAGACACATATACACACATACATACCATAAACAAACATATACACCTACACGAACAATACACATACACACACAGACACATATGCACACATACATACCATAAACACACATATACACCTACACGAACAATACACTTACACACACAGACACATATACTCACATACATACCAAAACAAACATATACACCTACACGAACAATACACATACACACACAGACACATATATGCACATACATACCATAAACACACATATACACACCATAAACACACATATACACCTACACAAACAATACACATACACACACAGACACATATATGCACATACATACCATAAACACATATACACCTACACGAACAATACACATAGACACATAGACACATAGACACACATACATACCATAAACAAACATATACACCTACATGAACAATACATATGCAGACACAGACACATATATGCACATACATAAACATGCACACATGCACACATATACAGATACACACACACACACACACACACACACACACACATGGTCATGCACTGCTGAGCAGGTTCTCTGAGCTCTCAGACAGTCAGGGAAGAAGCACCAGTAGAGTTTGCTGTGCCGGAAGGCCTGTCTCCGTGGCCATGTCCCAGGGTGGTGTCCAGGCAGGAAGACCAACTTGACAAGCACCAGGACGATATTCTTGTCAAGCGTCACATAAGAATGCCTAATGTCATCCGACACACGTCTTTAGATGCTTAGTTTAACTTAAAGTGATCATCTTAAGCAACTAAGTTAAGTTTCTGCCAGCACAGCTGAATGGAGACTCAAAACAAAAACTATATTGAATGACAGAAAAACAAGAAAAGTATGTTCTTATAACTGAATATGCAGTCACTGTATACAACAGGTAAATACCAAGGGACTTAAAAATTAAAGTTAAACATTCCTTCTCCTTCCCCCTCAATGAAAACAATGCAGAGGATTGTAAATGATTCCAAATGAAATTATCTTTGTAGAACTATGGTCTTGAAAACAGAAGTATCTTAAAATGACTTAATTTTGTAGGTGCAGTTATACATCACACCCCAGCTGTTCAATGGAGCAGTGCCTGATGATTTGGCTCTGTCTCTCCACATCTGTACCCATAGGAAATGACATCACATTCATCTACACTGTGGGGATCCTCCTGTGGGTAGTCTAGATACCGTTGGGTGAAAGCATATGCTACAGACTGTGACTTCTCATTCCATCTGGGAGTCCAAGATATACACAGAAAGCCTAGAAAACTGACGGGGTTAGTAAATTCTTTGATAGGCAGGTTGAAGTGCTTCGCAAGGAAGGTAACACTTAACTACTGGAAAAATAGTAGCTCCTTCAGTTTCTAGATGGAGCAAGAAACCAGAGACAGAAACACGTCAGGTCTGTGCCGCCTGGCCTCTGCGAGCATCTGCTCAAAGGGAGCATGTTAGCAATCACTATCCCATCAAGAACAGAAGGAGCAGGAGATGTCTGTGGAGGCAGTGGCAGAGCTCTGCAGGTGTGAGCATGTATTCACAAAGAGCCATGTGCAGTGCCCAAAAGGGCCTGGCCAGGTAGGAGAATCCAGGAAAGCCATAGCTTCAGGGCAGAGGGTCTGTACCATGGCAGAGCATAGGGTTCTCAGCTGCTGAGGGGTTGCACTTTAGCTGTGACACAGCTGGACAATAAGCTCCTCCCTGAAGCACCTGTGTGTCCACACAGACCACACCTGTGACAGACATGGGTATTAGGGGGTTCCCTGCAGAAATAAAACTAACAACATGTAACTTTATATATGCATGGTATATATATATATAGATATATATAGATATAGATATATATATATATACACAAATCCATAACCAGAGGGAGACTTGCTTTAAGGAACTCACTATGGATATTAGGAGTCAGTAGTCTACAGAGCAAACTCAGGGGCTAGTGATTTATGAAACAGCAGCTGGGGTCCACCCTGAAGGCATCCCAAGGCAGACTCCTCTCTTCCTGAGGGGCCTCCATCTTTTTCTTTTTAAAGCCTTCCCAGATTGGATGGGACCCACACACCCTGGAAGGATTTCTGTGTCTCAGTCCACTGACTGAAATGTCCATCCTTCACAGTAGCCTCCTAACTGGTGGTTGGCTGAATGCCTGGGCCCCACCACCTAGCCAAGCCAAGGTAATTGTCCACACCACAGTGGAGGTGGATTGAGCCCCTCCTTTCGCCCTGGGTCCAGAGTCAGACAGCACACAGCTTTGCCATGTCCGTCCACTTCAGCACATGATGGCACCTACTGTGAAGGTGACTCTCTCCTACGTCAGACGTGAGGGCTCATCCAATGTGACATCTCAAATGGGGCCAATGTCCCTATGAGTTCTTAGCTGGCTAAGAAGTCCCAAGTGGTGTCCAGGTGGAACACCCCTCCCTCCATGTATCCTTTCTCTGAGACCACTACAAAACACTGTGAGACAGGTCTATAAGGAGCCCTCCACTAGCAAGCACAGAACTCCCAAACTCTCAGCCAGGCCAGTCCCACTCTTACACAGAAAATGGGGAGCCCCTCAGCCTTCCTGGGGAGTACCAGAATCTCCTGCCCATGGACCAGCGTCTGGCTTATGAAAATTTTATTACTTTATTTTTAATTTAATTTAATGTATTTCATTTTATTTGGTCTTTTTGAGACAGATTCTCCATATAACTCAATTGGCCTGGTACTCACTAAAGCCAGGCTGGCCTGGATCTCACAGTCCTGTACCACCAGGACTGACTGGAAATTATTCTTCCTCCACAAAGCCAAGACATCTAGAAAGCCCAGATTACCGCAGAAGAAATCTGCTAACCTGTTTGTACGAGTGTCTCCTTCCATGGCCTCGGTGAATCTTTCTGGTACAGCTGACAAAAACACGGAGCTATTTGCGGGAGTAAGAGAAGGGCATGTTGTGGTATTTATTTGAATAGCAAATAGGGCAGAATGATCTAAAGCAAACATGCAAAAATGATCTTTTCATTGACAGGAGAGGATTGGGCTGGGAAGCATGGGTTTGAAACCAAGGCCTCCTCAAGGCAAAGTGGGGGGCGAGACTCTGCCACTAACCCAGGGTGGACTCCCCTGGGTCGCCTGCCAGCTGGGTTTAAGGCTCTTCTCCCTGAGTTAAGCACTCATTCCTCTGCTTAAGTAAGAGGAGTGGCTGATGTCCCACTCGGGAAGGGCTCAGTACCTTAGAGTTGTTCAGCCCTCCTAACCCCCCACCATCCCAGCCCCTCACCTTCCACCTCTGTACCCTCCATCAATCTGTCCTGTGGGCATGTCCCTGAGGCTTTTTCTTGATCTTAGTTGGTATAAGACCCAGCCCACTGCGGGCAGCCCCATCCTTTCTTCAGAGGTGTCTACTCCCGTTTTTCTTGTGTTCTCTCCAAGCTGGCTGACTTCTCTTTTAAAACGGGAGCATTCAGTTTAGAATTTCATTACTGCTGAGGACTTTTGCTGAGGGCAAAAAGGAACTTCACTAGCCCTTCAGAATTCTGGGGAGCGTGGGCATCATTGTCTCCAAACCTGGACACGACTTGGAGGTACTGAAAGCTGTTAGGCCAAAAAAAAAAAAAGAGGCAGAGGTGGTGGTGTTCTAGAAAGAGGGCCCTGGGCTCTGCAGGCCTGGTTGGGCATGCGGCCACCTGGGAGCTGTGGCTGGCTAAGAAGAGGGGCCCTGGCTCTGCATTTGTAAGAAGAAACCAGATGGAGTCCACATTGCTGGGAGAGAAAAACCACATTTTAATTGCATGGGCTTAGCTCAAGTCAGGAAGCAAGAGACTGCCCAAAAGAGTCAAGGGAAGCTCCCAGGCGCAGGCTCAGGCTAGCAGGATGGGGGTGGGGACCTCGACACGGTGCATCCATCCATCCACTGCTTGCTTGATCAATAGCCCTGGGCAGCCGGGCATCCTGCCCGCGGCAGGCCTGGAAGGAGCCTGGCTTTGTCAGAGGGCTGTCGCGCCCGCGGGAAGCCTGGCGGGCGGCCAGCACTTCGATTCAGGGCCTCTGCCCGCTGGCTCCTTCTGCATCCAGAGGCGCCAAGGCTCGCGGAGCACCTGGCTCCGATGCACCTGCAGCCGCAGCGCCTGCCGCGGAGCACCTGCCCGCTCAGCCAGCCCGGCGGGGTGGCACCGCAGGTGGCTGGGCCTGAGGCGCTGGGTGATGGGACTGGCTTGGGAGGAGGCAGCTGACAGCAGTAAGACTGCAGGACGGCTGCGGCAGCTTGATCACCCTAGTCTCTGGAGAGCCGTGGAGTGGGCAGGAGGCTGGGGAGCCGGGTGAGTCCTTTCCCAGCATTCCAGAGGCGCCACTGCCTGAACCCGCAGCCAGGGAGGAGGTCAGGACAGCGACCAGTGACGAGGGCCACCCTGCCACACCCACCAAGAGTTTTGGGCTGCAGACCTGCAGACCTGCAGACCCAGGCTTCAAGAAGACCTAAGGAGGGTTGGTTTGAGAAGTCACACCAGATTTCGCTTAAATGGACACCGGTTCAGCTGTGCAACCCCCTTTCCTGACTAAACAAAACTAGTGTGGGTCTGCCAGTTGAAAGTGGAAATAAAACTATTTTTCCTCATTAAAAAGAGAGTTCCTTCTTAGACATGTTTCCCCCTCCTTTGTGTTCAGTATAGCTCCAGAAATCCCTGTGACAGTAAAAGCTATTCACTCTAAGTGAGCGACAAGAATGCCCTGTGGGACTCTAGCAGTGAAGCAGTGCTGCTGAGGCCTTGGGCCTGTCCAAACAGGCTTTATACTTAATCCCAAGAAGTGATGTTACTTACCCCGAACTGCTTTCCAGCATTGAGATACACATACAGTCCTCTGGCACTGAAGTAGCCCTGTGTGTGAATTTATGTTCTATGTCTGTGTGTCTGCTTTCTCTTTATACCCATGGCATTCCCCAGCTTTGACCTCAGCAGCTCCTCCCCTTCTTTGTCTACAAAGCATCATCTCAGCACACTCCTAGATGAAGGGCTTTAATTGGTGTGTGAGATTTAATACCTACCTGAGGATTGATTCTTTAAAGCAATGTTCACATCTAAAGGAGCAATATCTTGGGAAGAAGGAGATGGCTCCAGGTGTAAAAATAAACAAACAAGGGGCTGGAGATAGCCTGGTGGTTAAGAGCGCTGACTGCTCTTACAGAGGACCCAGGTTCGATCCCCACCACCCACATGGCGGCTGAGAACTGTCTTTAACTCCAGTTCCAGGGGAATCCGACACCCTCTTCTGGCCTCCTTGGCATTGCACAACACGGGTACACAAACCTACCTGCAGACAGCACGATCATACGCAAAATAAATAAATAAATAAATAAATAAATAAATAAATAAATAAATAAATAAAAATAAAAAAAAAAAAAAAACAAGACAAAAACCAGGTGCCTTGAAAGCATGCAGACCTGACTTCGAATCCTCAGAATCCATAGAAAGCTGTGTGCTTAGACAGCATCTGTAACCCCAGTGGATCAGACATGGGGCCACTGGCAGGAGGAACTCCAGAAGCTGGTGGGCCATTGAGCCTGATCTGTGCAACTGTGAACAGCAAGCAGACCTTGTGACAAACAAGGTGAAAGGTGAGGAGCAACACCCCAGGTTGTCTTCTGATCTTCATATCCAAACACTTGCACTCACAACACATACAACTTTGAACACACACACACACACACACACACACACACACACAGGAACACACCTTTCAACTGGGTCTTAACTCTTTTTACCATTTGAAAACACATGCTGGCCATGTACTTGAGCAATAAAAGGTCTTTTGAAAAAAAGCAATCACTACCTCTCCAATTCAGATCAGACTTTACAATAATGTTTCAAACAGTTGTCAGGCTGGTCTTCGAAGGACTCTGGAGAAAGTCATAGCTTTCCTTACTACCACTAACAGTGATTACAGGACCTTTCCAAGCTCAGCCACAATAACAGGTGATGGCATAGATGCTGTTTGGCGTTGGCTGTGCTTTGGCTCCTTGCTCCTGATTCTTAGATGTAGGCTGTGGGGAAGACATTAAGGGCAAGCAGTGTCTGAGGCTGAGCTGTCTCATAGTGACTTCGAGGAGGGGAAGAAAGGAAGACCAAGAATGTTTCCTCCCACAACAACCACTCTGAACTCACTGAGGAGTGTCCAACTTTTCGGCTTCTCCGGGGCACATTGTCATCTACAAAGTTCACCCTCAAAAACCATGAAATCAAGTTATAAAAACCAAAATTGGCCAAAAAAATCCATCATAATATTTTAAGTAGTTTTAAGATTTGATGTTGGTCTTCCTCATAACCATCCTCAGCCACCTGTGGTCTGTGGTCCACAGATAAAAACCCCTGAGGGATCTAAAATGTTTGTACAAGCCAGACATGGTGGGAAGATGTCTATAACATGTCAAGTGCTCACTAAGTAGATTTTAAAATGTAGTGGGAGTTGTGCTGTTTTTTAATAATATAATCTAAGTATAGTGGCTAGGACAGCATAAATGTCTAATCAGCTTGTATTGAAGGAAGGAAGCAATGGATGGATGATTAAAGGACACTGATACATTCTAGAGCAAAATATGGAGTGCCTGTAACATAAACCTGTGTGTCTGTCATACATGAAACTGATTGGTGGTTCTCTTTGCCTGTTTAATATGGAATGTGCTCTCTGTTGTTAAAATAATCAAGATTCTTCAACAATGCTCATTATGACTTTCATGAGTATAGCGTTATTGCAAACAAGATTGACTCTTAACAGAATAATAAAAATTGTTCAGGGAGCTGGAGAGATGGCTTATTGGTTAAGAACATACACTGCTTTTGCAAAAGACCTGAGTTCCATTCCCATGTCAGGAAGCTCATAACTGCCTCTAGCTCCAACCCAGGGGATCTAATGCCCGCTTTTAGATTCTGATGGCACCTCAACTCATGGGCACATATACAAATAAACACATATTTTTAATGGTAAAGACTACATATATCTCTTAAGTGAAAGCTATAATTTCTCCAAAGTCTGTAATCCCAGTATTTGGGAAACAAATGAAGGAGGGTTGTAAATTCAGGATCATCCTCGTCTGTATATAAACCTGGTTTCAAGTAAAACCCAGGTATTGTACTTAGCATCTTTAATCTCAGCACTCAGAAGGCAGAGGCAGGTAGAGCTCTGTAAGTTTTTGGCTCCTCTGGGGCACACTGTCAACTACAAAGTTCACCCTCAAAAACCATGATATCAAGTTATGAAAAACAAAATTGACCAAACTCTGTAAGTTCAAGGCCGGCCTGGTCTACATAAAGAATTCCACACCAGCCAAGGATACATAGTGAGACCCTGTCTCAAAAAAGAAAAAAAAAAGTCATAGTTTTTATCAACTTGACAAACCTTGACATATCTGAGAAGAAGGATTGAGGAATTTCTATGCAAGATTAGCCTATGGGTGTGTCTATGGTAGTTTTCTTGATTGTTAATTAATGGAGAAGGACCCAGTGCGCTGTGAGCAGTACCATGCCTAGGTAGGTGGGCCTAGACTGTTTAAGAAAAGTAGCTGAGCAAGCCAGGGAGGAAAAGCAAGCCAGTAAGCAGTGCTCCTTCAGGGTCTTTGCTTCAGTTCCTGCCTCCAAGTTCTTGCTCTGAACTCCTGTAGTGATTAACTGTTACTTGTAAGTGAAGTAAATTCTTTCCTCCCCCAAGTTGGTTTTGGTCAGGATTTTATTAGAGTAATAGCAAGCAAACTACGACAAGTGGATTCTCAGTTTTCCGAGGTCACAGTACATTTTTGTAAGTCACTTTTTAATCACTGTTCATAAAGAATGTTCTGGCCAAATCTCCTAATACCTTCAGACACAGGTAGAAGGGACTCAGACATTTGAGCAACATAGAAACAAGAAATGACCCCAGGACACTGCCTGCTCTTCAGTCCTGAGACTTCAGAAATGGAGATTTTGAGTTGTCAAGTTGGGACTCTTGGCCGAATTATCTGTGCTGTGTCCTGAAGTGGACCTTCCACTTCAGAAAGTGTGCTGGGAACATGGCTGACATCCTACTCTGAAAAGCGGAGTACACACCATGTGAGTCTGTCCCACAGGTTTCTAAAGAGTTAGAAGGAGAACATGTGCTAGATTCTGTAGGTCAGCAGGCAGTCACCATACCACATATGATCTTCAGACTTCAGATGGATGGGTTCTTGGTATGGGGGAGATTTCCACTATTCTCCTGTTTGTACTTCTGGAAGCTTCTACTTGTGTTATTGGAGGAGGGCTCTTTTATATCTCTCACCCATTTAATCTTCAGCATGTCACACAGGCCAGTTCTCATGGGGATGGGACATAGTATCATCCTATAGAATTGCTGTAATTAGCAGCAGCACAATAAAAAGGCTTCCGCTGAGCTAGCTGAACAAGTAAGTACATGCTCAGGAAATACTGTAAATGCCTTTCCTTTTATACCTCAGAGCCTATTCTTCACAGTTAGATCCAAAAATAGACACCCCAGCCTCATACTCATGCCATCATTTACTCACCCAGAACTCTAGTAAATTTCTCCTTGCCCTCTGCCTAAAGGAGGTTAAATACAGGCATACATATGATTTGAGGAAGAGCAGAGTGAAATCCTGAGAAAAATATCAAATACACACGGGTAAACTATGTCATCTTCTCAAGAGACAGAAGGAGAAAACTTAAGGAAAAGTGGTCTGCCTCAAGCTTGGAAGGATGCAAAGGAGTTTATTTCTGAGAAGTAATTGGAACCAGTGTCTCCCTAAGGTAAGGACTTTGGCTCTCTATTAAATGAATGATCTGCTTGTTCCCTAGTCTATGGAACACACTGAGCAGAGCGTGGATGGGCACAGGTTCTCCAGCTTTACCCTCCGTCCTGTTCATACACTCATCCTAGATATGTCTGCCCACTACAGAACATGACACTTGCTTTGAGTTGTCTTTAAAAGACACCCTCACATTTCACAATCACATGTACCGTCCATGAACTTGCATAGATTTCTAGGGTCTTAAGGGCTCCTATGAGTCTTGTTTCTGAAAGATAAATTTGTGTTGAACTTATCCTAGGAGCAAGGAAATCAAGGGAAAATACATCAGCAGTAGCATGTCTTTTGCTATATATACTCAGTTCTCCATTTCAGAAAAAAAGAAAACGAAAAGAAAAACAAAACAAAAACCCAAAACTGCTGGAGCCAATTCACTGTATTAATGGCAAGATACTGAGATACCTAGAAACCCAAACTTCATCTCATGAGAAAGGAGAAGACTACCCAAGTTTGAGGTGAAGAAAAATACTCAAGTAAGAACTCCAGGGTCCTGGGCCATGACTGGCCCTTTTATTCTTCTTGATTTTCATTTCTCTTCTCTCCAAACCCTCAAAGTAGAAGTAGTTTCTTCTTCATTTCTCCGTTTATAGATTGAATCACACACTACTTTGAGGTCCTCAGAATTCATCACCTCCATGGCAGAGCAGATGGGAAAAGACACCCCTCATTTAAAAAAACTCAGAAAGAGCAAAGGTTTCCCTCCCAGCCCGGTTGTTTCTCCTGTGACTCCATCTCTAACACCTGGCATTGTGGCAACTGAAAGCTGAGATTCACATCAATTGTCTGCTCTTCCTTCCTCTGGAATCCACCAGGGAAATGGGCCTGAGGAAATTCATTGAACAACAGCATCTCAGCTATGAAGCAGATCTTTATAATAAACAACTGAGACGAGCTGGTGAGCACTTCCATGCATGATATTTCTCAGGCTCTTGAGACAGTTCTGGTGTCTATGATCCCAACCTGGGTATGGCTGACTGTGTGGACTTGTTCCCCAGGAAAAACTGGGGTGTCAGTTTGACAGATGCTAGGATAAAGGCAAGTATCCCATGACAGGGATTGACATGGAAAGCGGGAAGAGTGGTCAAGGCTAGCATTCAAAAGCTGGGACCTGGGCTAGAAAGATGGATCAGTGGGTAGAGCATCAGGCAAAAGCATGAGGACCGGAGTTGGGATCCTCAGAACTTACATAAAGCTGGACGTTGCAGCGTGCATCTATAATCCCAGCATTCCTACGGTGAGAAGGAAGGTGGTGAGGGAGAATCCCAGAAGCTTTCTGGCCAGGAAGCCTGGTGTACACAGCATTGAACAGCAAAGACACCCTGTCTCGAACATGGTGGAAGGCAAAAACAGACACCCGAGGTTGTCCTCTGACCTCCACATGTTCTCCATGCTACATGCACATCCACACTTGTACTCACACTGTCACATGCAGACATGAATGCACAGAGAGTTAAACAGAAATACAGTCAAGCCCTTGGCCTGTGGCCCTCAGAGGAGCAGTGCATAGTCCCATACTTGGTATCATGGTTATATTTTTGGCCTGCGACCCTCAGAGTTCAAAAGGGACACTGCAGCAACTGGGCCCTTTGAAGCTATGACTACTGGACACAGAACGTGGGTTCCCTGTTGTGACAGGACCTTCCCACGTCTGAGAACATAGCTCCTGCTTACCTGTTGCCTGTCCCCCATGAGTCTCCTTTGGAGGTTGTCAAGAATAACTGGACTTTGCAATGAAAATGTAAGCTAGTTGGGCTGGAGAGATGGCCTAGCGGTTAAGAGCGCCGACCACTCTTACAGAGGACCCGAGTTTGATCCCCAGCACCCACATGGCAGACAAGAACCATCTGAAACTCCAATTCCAGGAGAACTCCAGTTCCAGGGGAATCCGACACCCTCTTCTGACCTCCGTGGCATTGCACGACATGGGTGCACAAACTTGCATGCAGACAGTACATTGATACACATACAGAAATAAATAAATGCCGGGAGTGGTGGTGCACGCCTCAAGCCTTGGTGGAAGTTGATATTGAGGAACCTCAAAGAATTAAACACAGATCTACCATAAGGCCTGGCTATGCCTCCTTTCCCCATTTACCCTACAACTCCATGTCCACTTACCACAGCCCTGTTCACAGTAGCTAAGTTATGGAACCAATCCCCGTGTCCAAGAACAGAGGAATGGATAAAGAAAAAGTTGTTTATATACACACCAGAATGTTTTCCAGCCACAAAGTGCCGGGTCCTCCGGTAGGTAGGGCAGGGAGGAGAGCCAGGCCAGCCTGTCTCTCCTCCAGGGCTGAGCGGAATGGTGAGTGTCAACGACCGGAAAAGAAACACACGTAGGGTCAGGAGTCTCATCAAAACAAGGACTCACTTTATTGTATCAGGCAGCAGCTTATGTATGCTTGGTGGGAGGGATGGGGAAAAGAAGGCGGGAGAGGAGATATGTAGAGTGGGGGGATAGCTTTGGGCCAATAGTAACTCACCACATCGGTTGTAGGCATTTTCGGTTGGGCTATGCTGAGTCACTCCTATACAGAAGTGACCAGCCAGAGACAAGTCGCTAAACTCTAGTCAGGCTCAGGGGGTTACAGTAGGCTGCATTCTCTAGGGCCCACAGGGCCCAATAACAAAAAAAACCAAACCTGCGCCACCTGTAAGAAAATGGATGCAACTGGAGATACTCTTACAAATTAAGAAACGCAAATATCCTGTATTTTCTCCCATTGGCAGGTCCTGGACATTATAGACATATCACAGCATATATGTGCTCATGACATGAAAGCAGAGGTGGAACTCAAAGGAAGGAGACTAATGAGAAGGGTGAAATTTGAGACTGGGAAAAGCAGCAGGGTGTGTGGGGGGAACCCACTCAAAATAAAGTATACACTTTTGTGAAAATGGCAACCCTGTATAGTAATAACAAAATTAAAGTTTAAGCAAAAAAGGACTATCTTGCCTCCCAGTATTAAAGGTCAGAAATCTGTGACTAAGCCTTGGGTGGGCCAGGTTCCTTCCACCTGAGATGGGTGCTGTAGGGCTCTGCTTGTCTCTGGCTGTGATCAGTAGTCTTGTCCTCCTTTGTCTTCCTTCATGTATGTCCCGGTGAGTTCAAATTCCTTCTGTCATACTGAATTTGGCCTACCTGGTGAACTTCTTACAGCTTATTGCCTGCTAGGTGGTGCACACCCTCGATCCCAGAACTCAGGAAGCAGAGGCGGCAGATCTTTGTGAGTTCTAGGCCAGCTAGGGATACAGAGTGAGACTGTCTCAAAACAAAAAAAAAAAAACAAAACAAACAAAAAAAAAACAGTCACCTTTCCAAGGTCCTGACTGCCAAACATCAGCAGTCTGCAGTGGCTGAGCAAGAACACAGCCCTCATAGACATTCTCTTACCTGAGGGTCCACGTTCTTGTCACAGGCAGAATACATCAGCTCATCCTACCATGTTCAGAAGTCTTCACGGGGGCCACATCCTCTCTAAGTCCAGACATTTACTTGGCTGTCTAGATGAGATGTGGATGAACTCAAAGTCCACAGAAGCTCTTATGCGAAATCGCCTTCCTATACAGAGGCAGTGAACCCAGCTTATCCATCCTGGAACACCACAGTGGGACCAACATACTGAAATCCCATTCCAAAGAAAGAAATCACCAGGAAACCATTAAGAAAGCACCAAACAAATATGAGACCTTGCTGGGCAAAGTCCAATGGTTGTTAAACATTGAGAATTATCCCTTGGACTCAGTCCCATTACCTCAGGGTCTCTCTCTTCCTTCATCTTCCTCTCACCATCTGACAGACAGTCTAGAACTACTCCTGGCTAGCACCATACTGTGGGATTTCCAACATAAGAGGGATGGGTGGTGATAGGGATCCATGCTAACTGTAGCCACAGCCTCACTTGAAGGTAAGATGGCTGGGCCTGGCTGGAGCTGCCCTTGAGGATGGTTAACAGAACAGCAGAGAGTAGTGACCACTGTGTGCTGTCCCATGCACAGGGTACTCCTGTGGAGCACAGGGTACTCTTGTGGGTTGAAAGATGCTGTGTCATAAACATGGAATCATGGGTTTGTTTTTTTTTTACCCAGGAAGAGTTGCTAAGAAGGAGCCACCCACAGGAGCCCTCACATAGAAAAGAGATCCAGCTGTGGTGGGTGTGTTCTTTCAGCCACCCACCAAGGAAGCTCTCTGTCCCAGGCTAGGAGGACTCAGCACATTCAAGATGAACTTCAGTTCAGCTTCCAGGAGCACCTCTGTGCCTTCCTCTTCTAGCAACCCCAACCTACTAGGACAGCAGCCTGAGTGGGAAGGGCCAGGAGGGTCTCCTGCCTGGCCCCATGGAAACCTGAGAAAGGACCGTGTGGTACGTTTACCTGGGACAGAAAGGGAGGCAGTAAAACAGCACCCAGGACCAAAGTCCTAAGGCAGACTGAATCTAAAACATAAGGAAATGTGACCAAAATAATGCTCCCTGGTTTGTCATTCTGTTGGAATACCTTTAGCAGTATAAAAAAGTAGAAGACATTAAGATAGGAAGTTGGTCAGAGAGATGGCTTAGCTGGTAAATGTTCATGTTGCTAAGCCTGAGATCTGATTTCAATCCCTGGACCCCACCTGGTAGAAGGAGAGAACAGACTCCTGAGTTTGTGCTCTGACCAACACACATGCACTGGGATTCATGCCACCCCCACTACCACCACACACACACACACACACACACACACACACACACACACACACACACAAATAAATAAATATAGTGTAAAATATAAGAAAAGAAAGTCTTACCGGGTCTCTGAGACTTAAGTTTTAAAAACCGGCAGGGTTGACCTTGGGAGCATCTCTTCCAGGTCTCGCTGCCTCACTGCCTGTGCCCCTTCCTCTGCTCACATGTAGTCTAAGGCGGTGAGTGCTGGTCCTCTTGCTTCTCTTCCACCCACCCTTCCCCAGCCAGTGCCCTCTGTTTTACTGTTGCACAGCAATAAAGAGCTACTACTGGGCAATGACCACAGGTAAGAAGGACCAGTCACCGACACCTCCAAAGGCAAGTGACCTGACCACGCCCTTTCCACAGTGGCTCCATGTCTTGTTCCCAATGATGTGATGACTGAGAATTTAATCATTCCCTGTGAGTCTCAGGGCTCTGCCCTCACCCTTGAGAGAAAGCAAGTAATTGGACTGTTCCATGACCAAATATCACCCAACAATTCAGATATTATGAGCATGAAGATAAGAAACTGACAGATGAATACTGCCAAGAAGATTGGAAACAACAGTGGACACCTAAGCTCCGGCCTGAAGCTAGGGAAGAGGAAACCGAGTAAAGGACTCCTGGGTGGAAGAAACACAGCATGGACCGGTGTTGCTCAGTGACACAGAGGCTCTGCTAGGACATGATCTCATCTCATCAACAGAGAGATGGAAAAAGATGAAGCTGGCTGCTGGAGCCATTGTCTCCACTCTGGGCAGGCCTGCAGAGATGCTTCCCTCCTGCACAGAGCCAGTGTCTCCACTCTGGGCAGGCCTGCAGAGATGCTTCCCTCCTGCACAGAGCCAGTGTCTCCACTCTGGGCAGGCCTGCAGAGATGCTTCCCTCCTGCACAGAGCCAATGTCTCCACTCTGGGCAGGCCTGCCCACAGATGCTTCCCTCTGGTAGTGTGCCAACCAGTTCTCATGTGTCGACCAAACACTCTTGCCCAACGGCACCTGGCTGTTCTTGTCCCCTCTTAGTCCTTATCACCCACAATGACACAGAGGAGCTCAGAACAGAGGTAAACACACTAGGATTCAGGGTTGGAGAACCTAGCTCTGGTGAACCGCAATCTGTGCTTTCAAAGCTGACTGTTGATAAGCTACACTCCCTCCCCCCATGCATGCACACACACAGGCTCACAATCATATTCGAAGCCACTCATTCCTTCCTTTGTGTATAAGACCCTGTTGCAAGGTGGGATATTGATTCCTCGGCTAGAGGGCACAGTCCTGGCCCTCCCTCTGTCTGGGCCTTTCCTGGGCCTGAGAAGGGCCCAGCCCTCTCATTTGCCAAAACTCTGACTCTGGTAGCACACTCCAGTATTTGAGGTTTGCCTAGTCTATCTCCTTTTGGTCCCCACGGTAGAGAGCACAATATGCGGAAACCCTCTCCTCTGCCCAGTCCTTCAGCTCAGAGACCCTCCTCTCCTGGGAAAACACTGGGCTTTGAGAAAACTCCAGGAACTCAGAGAGCAGGTCTCATGCTGAAACACTGCAGCTTCACCAGCACGAGACCTGCATGTTTAGGAAACAGTTATTTAAAACAGTTCCTTAACTTTTTATTCATAAAATAAATCCCTGAGGACAGTGAAGATTTTATCCAACAGCAGGCTTCCTCACTTAAAACTGGTCAAAAATTAATTTATAAATGAATTTAAGATTTTAACTGCAAAATATACAAAGTTTTAGCAAACTCCTGAACAACAGAAATGGCGTAAACACACGAAACAGTTCAATACCTACTGAGCTGTTGTCCTTGGGGTCAGCATGGGCTTTCTGTGGGTACCCTCCATGGGGCATGCCAAGTTATGTTACAGACTTATTGCATATATCTGATAATGACCAAATCAAGCTTTGTTGGTTGTTTGAGACAGGATCTCACTATGTAGAGGACCTAGAACTCTTATGTACATCAGGCTGGCCTCAAACTCATAGAGATCGGCCTGCCTCTGCTGGGAAAATAAGTTTGAACACCATTGTCCTACCTGTCACTGACCCACATTTTTTCGTGCTTCTTTCAGTTTTTAGTAAGTGTAGAGAGACCAAAAAACCCACCCTTGATTTCAGTTGCCTTGCTTAAAGGAAGAAAAGCTCATAGACCTGGCAGAGGTCCACATCCTGTGCAAGAGTCAGCTTCCAGGAGATGGCCTAGAGAACATTCGGATGTCTGTTACATAAAAACCATAAAAGAACTATAATTGGTGACATACATCTATAATTTAAGCACTCACAAGGCTGAGGCAAGAGGATACCATGAGTTTATGGGCCAGCCTAGGCTACACACAGGGAATTCACATTTAGTGTGGGTTACAGTCTGAGTTCAAGACTATCCTGGTTACAGAGGAAGACTCTGTCTCAAAAAAGCCAAATGACATCAACAACACAACAAAACCCCATAGAATGGTGAGTAAACCTTCCATACACACACACACACACACACACACACACGTGCACACACACAAGCACATCAATTATAGAAAGTAATGAGAGGAAATGAACACAGGAGTAATGGAGTGATGGAGGTAGACCTGGCCACACCTACTGGGCTGAGGGAACACGGAAGAAAATGTATTCACTGGCCAGACCCTTATCCAAGTACTACCATGGGCAGGGAATATTTCAGGGGGTGGAGGTAGAGAAAGACTGACATACAGAGCAGTAACAATATAAACTTATATGCAGCACTTGGTGTATAGCTAATTGTCATTTCAATTAGGATCCAGATTGACACCTTATTTTTAAAACTATTATTATTATTTGCCGGTGTGTGCACATGTACCATGGTGCCTTTGTGTGGAGGTCAAGATGTGGGGGTCAGTTGTTTTCTTCTACCATGCAGGTCCCAGGAATCAAACGCAAGTCCTCAGGCTTGGCAACAGGCACATTTACCTGCTGAGCCATCTTGCCAGCCAAGCTAGGGGAATTATATGTGCAAGCCATTTCTGCAAAGGACTATTATCCAGCACATACAGAGAACTCTGAGCACACAAATAATTTTATTAAAAAAAAAAAACAGATGGCATACTTTAACAGACATGTGGCCAAAAAAGATATGCAGATGTCAAGTAGGCACTTGAGAAAATGTCAATATTGTCTGTGACTAGGGAATTGTGTGTTAAATCAGTGATGAGACCGACAATAGATCTACTGGAATGGCCAAAATCTGAATCATCAAATAATGGCAAGGAGGCCAACGTTCATCCGTTGCTGTGGGAAAAGGTCAATGTTGGAGCCTCTTTGTGAGACAGTTTGGAAGTCTTTGTCTTGAAGGGGAATTTTTGTTTTGGGGGAAGATTTGTTGTTTTGTTTTGGTTTGGTTTGGGGTTTTTTTGAGATGTGGTCTCCCTGTAAACACAGCTGGCCTGAAACTCACTGAGTAGACCAGGCTGGCCTCCATCTCACAGAGATCAGCCTACCTTTGCCTCCAGAGTCCTGGCACTGAAGGTATGATCTACTGCAACTAGCTAGTTTAGAAGTTTCTTACCAAATGAAAGAAATTCTGACAGCACCACACAGCAATCTGCAGTATTTAGGCAGGCACAGGACATCATTGTCCATCCACACAAGCCTGCTTATACTGGATTTACTCATCCTGGCCCAAATGTGGAGGCAACATTATGTCCACCAGGAAATGACTGGGGGAGCTATGCTGCACCCAGACAACAGGATGTCACTGTGAACTGAAAATATGCCAGTGCTTGGAAATGTACCGACACATTGAGGGCCTGACATACTTTGCTATGTGAAAGGAACTGAACTGAAAAGGCCATGTGCTGTATGGTCTTGATATGTGACATTCTAGAAAAGAGAAGGCTACGGGAACAGTGAGAAGATTCGGGGTTGCTAGATGCTACAGAGAAGGAACAGGTAGAGCAGAGGAATTTCAGGAGAGTGGAAACACTCTGGATGACAAAACAATAACCACTGAATGTCAAGTGTGAACACTAGGCGCCTGTGGTTCGGGATCTTCCATCTGGGGTTGTGAGGACAGTGAGCACATAGTGACTTCCTGCGGTTTCCACTCAATTCGTTGTGCCCTTAATGCTGCTTTCGGAAAACAAAACCTATTTTTAAAAAGAGAAGAAACAAGAATGTATAGTTCTTATGAATAATAGAAGAAAAAAGATAGCTTGCAGTTTGGGGAAGTGGCAAATTTGTAGAATTCTCTGGCCATTAACAACGAAAGTTGAAGATGCATGATAGGAAGAGAATTAAAGACTTTGGAGGCAGAGTCCTCAACACAAAGCAAAACCACTCAGGGTTTCGTCCTCCCCTGTGAACCCTGTCTTGTTCCCTGCTAGTACTTCACTAGTGCTGCAGCTCATGGTTCTGAAGCCATAGTTAAAGAAATGAATGGTGGTGGGACAGAGACGTAGGGCAGCAGAGAGTAGGAGACAGCTCAAATTGCACACCACAGGGACAGATCCTGACTTTGGCCCTTTGGTTCTGCTTTGTATGTGTGCAGATGTGTACTGAGACATGAGATAAACATGTGCTTTATGAAATGGGTCGTGGGTGAAATCATTTTCAAAGCTCTAGCCTGAGCTGCACCACCCTGCCTTTATTGCTTTATGGGATCGCAGTACTCAGTGGGGTGATTTGGAGAACAGAAGAGTAGAAGATCTACGGGAAAATTCTTCTGGCTACTGAAGTGTGTTCTGATGAAACAACCAAGGTATATGAGAGAATGTATGTATGCAAGGATACGAGTACATGTGTTCAAGCATGTGTATGTATGCACCTGAGGGTATGCGTGCACACCAATGAGGATTTACATGTATGCATGCGTGAGTGCACACATGCGTGCATAGGCGATTGAGCGTCAAGGAGCGAGACATAGCACATTAAGCCAGATCCTCAGGAGGAGACTCTCAGCTTTGCAGTCCTGGACTGGATGCAGTTAGGGCACTGAACACAGAGTTCTAGGGAAGAGGCATATGCAAAATCCCCAACACAGAATGACATCAGAATGGAGAGACTTGCGTAAAGTGCAAGCTACAGCTTTGGGTCACCCAGCCAGAGTGTAAGGCCCCAGGGAGTCCACTGCACCTGCACAATTTTCACTTCTGTCTGCGTGTATGTATTCACTTGTTAGGGGATGCCTAGAGACCCTCAGTGCCTGTGTGAGTATGCATTTGTACTCTAGGTAAGGTGAGCCCGGTCCATACTCACCAACACCTGTGGGATACGTTTAATGGGGTGTTTTCAGTAGACAGAAGCTGTTCAAGTCCACATTCAGAAGTCAGAGCAGTGGGGCACGAAGGCACCTGAGTAGAGAAATGGATGAACTAATTTTGAGAGAGGAGGCAAAGAAGAGAAAATTGGGTGGGTGGGGGGGCTGCACATGTGGCTGTTACAGAAACAGGAAGAGAAGCTGAAAAACTTCCTACAGATGATGGGTCCAATGCCAACTCAGTCATCATTTAAGTTGGTACCTGCCTAGTAAAATTATTTTGAGGAAAATGGAACATTTCATATTTTTTTTACTTGTCATAATTCTGGAAGAGTTTGTGGAATATCCTTTTATAAAATGTTTATATTTTATTTATATTCTTTATGAAGATATACTAAAAAGACAACAGTGAGAATAAAAATATAGGCATCAAAAAATAAAAAAAATATAGTCATCAGAACTCTAATCAATGCTACTATGAAAGCTCTGAGGGTTATTTGTGAATTCAGTAATTTTTATCCTCAATAGGAAACCACGGGCTGGAGAAATAGCCTAGCGGTTAAGAGCACCGACGCTCTTGCAGAGGACCCAGGTTCGATCCCCAGCACCCACATGGCGGCTAAGAACCGTCTGTAACTCCAATTCCAGGAGAACTCCAGTTCCAAGGGAATCCGAGACCCTCTTCTGACCTCCGCGGCATTGCACGACATGGGTGCACAGACCTGCATGCAGACAGTACATTCATACACAGTTATGGATAAGTACATGGACAAGTATTCACACACGCAAAAATGTGTGTACTGGATCTGAAACAATAACTGGTCAGCCTAGTCCTGATTTAAGATGGGTTGTTTAAAACATAACAGAGCCATTTTCATTTTACCAAATTAAACTAGAAAGAGACACACTACTAAAGAAGGCTAAGCATCTATTTGCTAGTCAATACCCCTTTCAATGGCTCATTGCTGCTGATGTTTTAAACATCTGATCTGCTTTTTCTTCAGGAGTAAATACTGCTCCTGAGCATACCACCAGAGCTCCACGTGTGCATATCTTTCTTTCTCATTTTCTTTTTTAGAAAAATTTTATACTTTTTTATTTTTTTTTTCTCCTCGGAAGCAAAAATAAAGACAAGAACAAGATTTATAAATTAATTAGAAAAAAAGGAAATGTGTTTATGGATTAATTATAGAATTTTCTTCTTTCATTAAGCATAAATCCTTAAGTGGGATAAACCCTAAGTGGGAGCAGCAGTAAAAATGTGGATGGATCTCTGAGACAAAATATCAATATCGATCTAGTTAATCTTTTGTGAAAACCCTCCTCAGCTGCCTAGATGGTGGGGCAAGACCTGCTCTCCAGGCTCGCACCTGTAGCCAGCTTCCCACCCCCAGCCTCGGCCTGTGTTGACTCAAAGACCCAGCTAGCCCTCCACTTATACCTCTGAGCTCTAGAATCTCACAGTAAAATGCAGCCTTCTTGGTTGGGCTCCATCTTCACCAGGGAATGACCTACCTTTCTTTGAACAGAAGTTCTGCTTCTCACTTGAAAGAACAGATTTTCCTCTCATATCCCGCCACCCCCCCAACAACCCCCCCTCCCCCCCAACCCCCAGAGCAGCACAACCTTCAGAGAACAAAACCACAACTGCTCAATCCTCCCTCTGGTCATTCTCATACTATACACGATTTCATCCATACTGGGAGGGTAGCAAAGACATAAAGAATTTAAATCTGATTTTTTTAAACATAAGTTCTATTAGAGTCTAAATTGGCAGCTACCCCATAAGCCTTGGCTCCAGAGGCTGAAGATTGGCTAGAGTTTAAAATGAGCCTGGGGTGTATAGTAAGATCCTGTCTAAAACCAAAGCAACAAAAGCAAACTCAAACGGCAACGACAAAAACAAAATAAAATAAAAATAATAGTGGTTGATGGCCCATGCTTTTCCTGCACACAGGAAGCTGAATTGAAATATCTCAAGCCATCTATCCAGAGTGCAGATTTGTCTTGTGCTGGGAACTGCAGTGTAGATTAAGGCTGGCTCCACCCCACTCACCCCTGGTGTTCCTGGTCTCTGGGAAATGCAGGAGGTAGGAGAAAAACAAGATAGGATGTCTGCCTTGCCAGGAAAAATGGATTTCCACACACCCACTGCCTTTGGGTTTTATACATCTCCAGACTTTCGCTCACTTAGCATGAATAAGTGTATGTTAAGATTCCGATGGCCTTTAAAAAAAATACCAGCAGTGTCAAGATTGAGGTTAGCGTCAATATTACAAGTATTTCAGACAATATTTTTCTTTAGGATTAATGGGAGGGGGGGCTTGAAATACAGGAAGGGTCATTTTCTCATAAAATCATCTGTGAAGGTATGGTGTCATGCTGCGCCTGGGGTGGGGATAGGGTTAAAAACCAATAAACAAGAAGCTTAGTGTCTGTGTAGGACACCACCTGAAGCAAAGTGTGTGGAGATAATTCCACTAGTCCGGAGCAGCAGATTTCTCAGATGAACGGCTCCGGGTGGGATGTGGGGGTTGCAAATCTTAAGAAGTACTCGAAGCTGCTAGCTCCCGGAGCTGGGCGGAGGGGTTATGAAGAAGACAGGATGACCACTGATTTTACAGAGAGAGCGGAAGGTTTCTTGAAATCGTCCCCAGAAGAGCTAGAAGTAGCTAACAGGGACCGAGCGAACACAAAGAAAAGCGAGTTTCGAAGGAGCTTGGGCTGTGTTGCTTGACAGAAGCTAGCCTGCTTGTAGGATCGTCCCGCTCACCTTTGCTCGCACATCCGATTATTTTTTTGCTTTAAACCCGAGTGCACATTATTTTAGCTTCGGTTTGTATTGTTGGGTTAAAACAGCAAATGACCCAGAAGGTGCGTGCTGGGAGGCAATTCCAGTATTTCAGTACTGGGCAGCAGGGGAGGAGAGGGCGTTGGTGATGGACGAAGGAGGCGGGACAAAGAGCTGGAGGAGGAGGTCTGAGCCAGGGAAAGGGAGTGGGGGAGGGGCGCCCTGAGCTGGACAGCGGCCGAAGGCTGATAAGAGCGGGTCCTGGGTCCAGGCGCTCCTGAGGTGGTGGAGAGGACCTGACCCGGCCAGATGGTTTCAGAACCCACTTTACAACTATTCTGGAGCCGCCCGGCCCTGGACGATCACCGTAGAGTTACCCAGGACCCTGCCCCGGGCGGGGCGCCGCCGGGGCGCGGCACAGTCAAAGCCTTCCCAAGACAACGCAACCGGGGAGGGAGACCAGAAGGAGAAAAGGAAAAAAACAAACGCAGGGAGAGAAATGTAGCCGAGTGGGGGTGGGGTGGGGGGAGGGAGAGCACAGTGGCTTTACACTGATTTCTTTGCCTTTAGAAAAAGGGAGAAAAGGAAAAGGAAAGCCCACGTGCCCAGACTAGGTTGTTGTGTTAAAGCGCCACCTTCCGCCGACCCCGGGCTCAGCGGGTTTCCCGCGCGGGCTCGGGCTGGGGCGCGAGGAAGCTACCGAGCCCTGCGGGGGGCGCGCCGAGATGGGGGGCTCGTGGAGGTGCGGTGCGCCCACTCGGGGAGGCAGGGCGCGGCGGCCCTGGCTGCACCCCCCGCTCTCGGACTGTCTGCGCTCCCGTGAACGCCCACCGAGCGTGGGGAGCCCCGGCTGCTTGCGCCATTTGGTCAGCCAAGTGGCCACAAAGGCACGCCTGGGCCTCTCTGGGACCTGTTCCTCTGTTCGCGCCAGCGCTCAGATCCTCGGGGTTCGCCCCTGGTCCGATTGCTCGCCGCGCCGAGCATCCTGGGGAGACGCGCATCTGTGCACACACGCGGATTTCTTTTATAAAAAAAAATAACATATTTCTAGACCTGCCCCCCCATCTTTGCAAACGAACGGGGGGGGGTTGGAGGAGGCGGAGTCTCAGAGTTAATAAAGGAAGATGGGCGGAGCCGGGCCTCTACCATTGGCTGGAGGGAGGAGTGATGTCATCCATATGACACCCTGATAACTAGTTGAGAGAGAGCCCTCAACTTTTTGCAGAAGAAGCGCGCGCGCCTGGGAGTGCTCGGGGTCCGGCGCTTACCGCAGCCAGGAGCGGGAGAGACCGGGGTCCCGGGCTGCCTTGGCCGCCGTCGCCGCATCTCCTGTAGCCGCCGCAGCCCCCAGCGCGCAGGCGGCCTCAGCCACCGCAGCCGCTGTGCGCAGCCTGGAAGGGGGGACGGGGGGGAGGGGGGGAGCCGCGGACGCGGGGTGCCGAGGACTTTGCAAGTTGCCCGGGAAGGTGGAGGGGTGGGAGGGGGAGGGGGAACTGCGCAGGAGACCAAGCAGCCCGGGTTGGAGCCCCCAGCCCCGCAGCGGACCATGGTGCAGCAGGCGGAGAGCTTGGAAGCTGAGAGCAACCTGCCCCGGGAGGCGCTGGACACAGAGGAGGGCGAATTCATGGCTTGCAGCCCGGTGGCCCTGGACGAAAGCGACCCGGACTGGTGCAAGACGGCGTCCGGCCACATCAAGCGGCCGATGAACGCGTTCATGGTGTGGTCCAAGATCGAGCGCAGGAAGATCATGGAGCAGTCTCCGGACATGCACAACGCCGAGATCTCCAAGAGGCTGGGCAAGCGCTGGAAGATGCTGAAGGACAGCGAGAAGATCCCGTTCATCCGGGAGGCGGAGCGGCTGCGACTCAAGCACATGGCCGACTACCCCGACTACAAGTACCGGCCGCGGAAAAAGCCCAAGATGGACCCTTCGGCCAAGCCCAGTGCCAGCCAGAGCCCCGAGAAGAGCGCAGCGGGCGGCGCGGGCGCCAAGTCCTCCCGCAGCTCCGGCAAGAAGTGCAGCAAGCTCAAGGCACCCGCGGCCGCCGCGGGCAAGGCGGGCTCCGGCAAGGCGCAGCCTGGGGACCTGGGCGCAGACGACTTCGCGCTCGGCAGCCTGCGTGGCGGCGGCGGCGCGGCGGGAGGCGCCGGCAAGACAGTCAAGTGCGTGTTCCTGGACGACGACGACGAGGAGGACGAGGACGAGGACGAACTGCAGCTGCGGATCAAGCAGGAGGCAGAAGACGACGATGACGAGCCGCCACACCAGCATCTCCTGCAGCCCCCGGGCCAGCAGCCGCCACAGCTGCTGAGACGCTACAACGTCGCCAAAGTGCCGGCCAGCCCGACGCTGAGCAGCGCGGCCGAGTCCCCCGAGGGCGCCAGCCTGTACGACGAGGTGCGGGCCGGGGCCACCTCGGGCGCGGGCGGCGGCAGCCGGCTCTACTACAGCTTCAAGAACATCACCAAGCAGCACCCGCCGGCGCTGGCACAGCCCGCACTGTCGCCCGCGTCCTCGCGCTCTGTGTCCACCTCCTCGTCCAGCGGCAGCAGCAGCAGTAGCAGCAGCGGCGGCGACGACGCCGACGACCTGATGTTCGACCTGAGCTTGAATTTCTCCCAAAGCGCGCACAGCGCCTGCGAGCAGCCCTTGGGGGGCGGCGCGGCGGCCGGGAACCTGTCCCTGTCGCTGGTGGATAAGGATTTGGATTCGTTCAGCGAGGGCAGCCTGGGCTCCCACTTCGAGTTCCCCGACTACTGCACGCCCGAGCTAAGCGAGATGATCGCGGGGGACTGGCTGGAGGCGAACTTCTCCGATCTGGTGTTCACGTATTGAAAGGGGTGCCCGGCTCCTCGCTCTTTCTCTCGGCGGGCGCAGAACAGGGCTCCTTGGGAGAGAAGTCATGGCGGTCAGGATAAAGAGGATGGTGTGGATGATGATGGTGGTGGTGGTGGTAAGGGTGGAGGGGGAGAGAAGAAGATGCTGATGAAATAAGATGTGACGCAAAGAAATTGGAAAAGATGATGAAATGTTGGTGGAGTTAAAGTGGAATGAGCAGTTTTAAAACATTTTTTCCTGTCCTTTTTTTGTCTCCCCACCCCTCCCTTTATCGTGTCTCAAGGTAGTTGCACACCTAGTCTGGAGTTGTGATTTCCCCCCACCCCGAAAAATGTGTTTTTGTAATTACTATTTCTTTTTCCTGAAATTCGTGATTGCAACCAAGGCGGAGGGGACCGGGCGGGGGAGGGGAGGGAGGACCCGCTCCGGAAGGCGTTGTTTGAAGCCTGTCTCTCTTTGAAGTCTGAAAGACCTCTGCAGAGGACCCTTTTGGCAGCACAACGGTTTCTCTAGGGAATTGGTGATTTTTTTTTTTTTATCTTAAGAGATCTTAAAGAACTGGTGATTTTTTTTTAAAGCAAAAAAGAAAGAAAAAAAGGGACCATTGCAACCTTTTTATTTTATTTTTAATTTTTGGAGGGAGAAAACTGATGTCTTCTATGCATCCGACTCTTAACAAAACTGCAGGGAGCTTGAAAAAATGCAGACTGTACAAACGCTTTCAAAAAAAAAAAACAAAAAACAAAAAACTGTGAACTGACTTAAGACCAGAGTTTACCTTTCAGATCAAATTGTTTATGGTTTTACAAATGTGATTTCTACTTGCCAACTTTTTTTTGTGACTGGTTCCTTTATGCCTCCTTGATTGATACCTTACAGCCTAGACCTCAGTACAAAAGGTATTGAAGCATTTTTGATACATACAGACCTCAGTCTTTTTTAAAAATTAATATATTTTCAGGCGTATTTTTGTACAGTGAAAAGGGAACATTCTTGCTGTGTTTTTTCAGTAAGACTTTCAGGCACTTCTTCCCTTTTGATTTCTTTTTTTTTTCCTCTGTTTTTTTTTTTTTAGCATGCAAATATGTTGGTACGTTATGTCCTGGTTTAAAAAGGATTAAAATTTTAATAGTAATCCTTGCATCTAAAGGCCTTGTGGTTTAAAAAAAAAGCAAACTTTTTTTTGTACAGCTATAGTAGAGATTTGTTCAATATTTGTAGGTAAAGATTTATTGAAAATGGCGGTCTAGACCTCAGAGCTGTTATCCTAGTTTGAAGACTGTACATGTACGGTGTCATATATGTATCTCATCGCTGTGATGTGGACGGGGCCCCAGATGGAAGGTTTGAAACTGGATTCTCGATTTTTAGCAAAAAAAGAAAAAAAAAGAAAGAAAAAAAGGCACATAGTTTAAAAAGTTTCTCATTTTGTGCAATATAATCTAAATAAAGACCAGACCATCTGCGTATTTAGTAGCAAATGGTGGCTAAGCAGACTCAATGCACTGTCGACATCATTGCCTGGGTTTGGGGTTTTTCGTGTGTGTGCTGGAAGTCTGTATCTTGACAATTTTAATAAATCAGCTGGAACTGATAGATGCTCGCATGACCCATAGTCTTTCTGGAAGTCCAAGAGGAGGCCCTGTTGTCGCAGCGCAATCCGTGGTCAGGCTGTTGTGTGCGCGGATGAGGGTGGCAGAAGGCGAATTCTGCTTTTAGAGACGTTAGGTTGAAGCGCTCCTCTAGCTAGCCGAGTTCTTTTTCCTCTTCCTCCCGCTGGTGGTGAGAGGCCGGGAATAGCATTCTTTCTGCCTTCCCTTTCCATCCCCCACCGCTTCCTTTCTCACCTCCTCCCTCCCCCCCTCCCTCCCTCTCTCACCCACCCCAGCCGGCTGGCGGGCTCCTGGAAGGGAGGGTGGGACCGGAGCGAAGTGGCATCGCGGTCCGGGGCCTGCGCCCGTGGGGTGTGTGCGTTCTATGCGTGGGTGTGGGGACTGTTGTGCTTGGAGGCGTTGGAACCCTCACAGTGAGTCCTCGGGGCTCTCGGATGCCTGCCGCTCCGGCTTGGAGGGCGGAGACAGCCGTTTCTGGTTTTGAATTTTTTTTTTTCGTTTTTTACGCGGCATCTCTGCGTGTGCGCAGAGGTGGATGTTGGTGGAGATCGCCGCTGCAGTTCTTGACCTCTAGCGGTGACTCTGCGGGGCGTGGGGAGCGGGAGAGGCCGGCGCGGTCTCTCGCGACTATCCCGCGAGCGCTGAGTCCCCGTGGAGGGATGGGGGCCGGGCGGGCAACGGGAGGAACGCCGCGCCCTGTGGGGTGTCCACGAGGGCCTGGCAGCTTGTGGGTGTGCGGCCCCGAAGGGACCCGGAGCTCCGAGTGTGGAGCCTGGGGATCCCAGAGGCTCCGTTTGCTTTGGTGCCTCGTGCGCCCGGGCGCATAGGGCTGCAGATGGTGCGCGCGCGTGGGGACACCCAAGCTGATGGCTGCTGCCCGCAGGGTGTAGAGAGAGAAGGGAAAAGAATCAGACCCCGGGAGTACCCTTCGCGGTGACCAGACTCGTGGCTAGGCTTCTCGATCATTCTCCATCTTTCTCCCCATAGCAGCGCGCGCGCGATCCATTCTGCGAGAGCACTGGATCCCTGAGGACCGCTGGCCCAGCCAGTCCAATCTCCTCCCTTCCTCTCCCCTCCCCTCCCCCATCATCCCTGCGGTGGCCCCTGGGCGGCCTCTGCCGCCGCGTTCCTGCCCTCTTCGCTGGTACCACCTAGTGTCGCCGGGAGCCGCGTGGGAGGCGGGAGGAGACGGTGTCTAGGCCGTTGGGCCCTGAGAGCCCGCGCGTGATCCAGATCCAGGATCTTTCAGCGGGTAATTGAAACACGGTGCAAACCAGACCCCACTGAACCGCTTTCGAGCTGGCTAGCTGGAATGCTGAGGTTTGGGCAGCCCGAAGGGAGGCGTGCGCGCCCCGCAGGAACAGCTAGGCCGCAACCCCCGGACCTCCCGCCCCTCCCCCACGCGGGCCGCGGAGCCAGGAGCGGGGCTGCAGATGGCGGGGCTTCTTCCTCGAGGCTTTGCCCTCCCGCGAAACCATCCGATCACAGAAGCACGCTTGGGAAAAGAAAGGGCAGATGGTGGTGGCGAGGTTCTCCGAGTTAGAGTGGGCTTTGCAGTTGTTTACCTTATCCCTCCCCTCCCCCCAGCGATCCTCGGATGTAGGCTTCGGCGGGACATTTCTTTTAGCCACGAATAATCCAACCAGCAGTTTACAATGGACAGATTCTCTGTGCTGGTGATTTTACGTGGCAGCTCTGCTGCAGTTTCTAAAACTAATCGAAAGGCAAGCCCATTAGTGAGGCGGATTCTATGTATTTTGAGAACCTAAAATTTGCATGTATTTCCTGTTTTAAATCATAGATGAATCTTGGGCATTTTCTGTGGTAAGGTAGAAACTTTTAAATAAATTAGTAACGTGTAATAATTTGGCCTCAGAATGGAAACATAGTCGTGATTTTTTTTTTAATGCTATGTGGCCGAGTTTCTTGATAGAATAAGACAAGTAGTTGGTTGGCGATCAAGAAATTTAGAGAGGAAAAAAAATAAAAAAGAACAAAAAAACAAACAAACAAAAAAACCCTGTTAGAACTCAGGATAGGCGCTTGAATGCGCTTTTAACAATATTTAAAGCTGTTTTAAACAAGTACATTGTGGAGAACTCTTAATGAATTCTTTATTGAATGTCGAAAACCATATAATATACACAAGGTATTCCTGCCACTGGTTAGGTTTCAATAAAAGTTTAATTGCATTTTTTTGTCTCTTAAGTAAGTCTTATTTTTAACTGAGCATTGACAGTATCTTAAAATGGTAACGTGGGCGTGGGCGTGGGCGTAGTGTGCGCTGTAGTCTAGCCAGTTGGGTACCCTGCTCTTTACCACTAGTTCACAGACTTGGAATGGATTTTTGGCGAGATTTCCATCTTTGAGAGAAAACCGAACCAGCGGTCTCTTATTAATTCTTTAAGCTGTGGAAGCAATTTCCAGTTCTTACACTCTTGATATGCATCCTTTTTATTACAAAAATGATGGGAGCGAAAGGCAGTGTGCTTAAATTGTGCTTTGCAAATATGTGTGTTATGAATGACTACAGTCCCTGGGCAAATTATTTGTAGAATGATTAGCCTTTAGCTAGGGAAAAAAAAAAATCTTTGCAGCTCTTTTGGGCCGAGATGGTTCTTTTTAATGTTAATGGAGGGGAAGTGATTTAAATATGCATGCTTGTAGCAGTCAGGATGACTTAGTTGTTTTGAGAGAAAAAGACTCTGAGGCCAGGCCTAGTTTTTTTCTCTTCTCTGGGAATTGGAAACATCCTGACCCTAGTATGGTATAAGAAATGGACATTTGCTCTTTCACTTCAGAATTTAAATGAGTTTTGCCCATGGAATCTTGGAAATCAGGCAAATAAGTTGCTCAATTTTCAAGTAGTCATTCAATATAAATATATTATATCACTCTTAACTTTTTTATTCTCTGCTATGATAATATGTATATTCTGACTTTTTTCTCCTAGTGGGCATATGTATCTTTGTGGACACTTTGAAGAGAGGTTTTCTTGTACTCTCTCATTTCTAGAATCTTTATACTCTTTTTCCTTCGAGGTCCTCTGCTTTTAAACAGATTTCTGAGGCAACTATATTTGTGCTTTTTTCTTATGTAGGAAGACCAGCGAAAATAGTTTACTGAGTTGTCGATTTTATCAGTAAATAAGAACTTTCTTTATTACAGTTTCAGGGAAGATTTTTTCAGGATATTTCTGTTATTCTAAGGGCCAAATTTTATAAAATTTCCATTAGGAATGTCAGTTTCAAATACCCTTTGTATAGCCTATGGCCTGTGAGGATAACGAGAATGAGCCTTACATGTATCCTAACAGGAATTCACAAGTTCCCAAAGTAAGTCTCCATGTAGCGACTCCTGACGTGCTTTTCTGAGAGTTAGCTTATTTTAATTATCAATTCTTTCTCACTGTCCATTCTAGTTGAGTTATTCTGCCATATCTCTTCGCGTTTGATGATCTTAGGATTTCTGCTCTTTGACAATAACTCAGGTTTTGGTTTTGAGTTTCAACGTCCCTTTGTGTGAAGCCTATGTTTTCAACCACAATAGAACCACAAAATTTATCAAGCCAAGCTCACTTCCAGTTCATTTTCCTTAGTGCTTCTTTCCTTTTTTTTTTTTTCTTTTTCTTTTTGGCTTGGCTTCTAGCATAACTTCATTTTTCTCATCTTATTTTTTTTTTAACACTACCTAGATGCATTAGCTGCCTGATTAGTTTCTCTGTTCCATGTGGATGCAGTGAGTTTATAAGAGAATTTCACAAACAAGTAGTTTTTTAGTGAACGTAAACAGAATTTTAAAGGAGACCTATTTTTATACTCAATAAAAGCACAAAAGTGCAGAAAATATAGCATGGCGTACAAAGGGAAACACGCTCATAACGTTCCATGTATAAAAGTAATAATTTTCTTGGGTAGTGATATTCTTTCAAGACCCAGTGCCTCTGCTCATGCACAGATAGGATGGTTCCCATGCTCTGGGAACCTCTGGTTGCCAGCAGTTGGCAAACACACTTCTCCACAGAGCCACGCAGAGCAATAGGCTGGAGCCAAGACTGGGCTGCTGATGAGCAGTTGGCGACTAGGCAACCTGGATGTGCCCACGCAGAAGCTTCAGTCTCACTGTTTGATCAAACTTCTTTTATGTAGCCGTTTAGACTCGATTTTTCTCTTCTGTGAAAAATGTCAAAATAAAGCAATATGACAAGTCTGGAAATGCATTAAAAAATAGAATTTCCTCCAGGGTCCTCAAAGAGATTTTTCCAAATATGATGCTTATTTTAGTAGACACATTACATTCCCCCTTCAAAAACAGAAGGACTGGAAATAATCAAAATGCAGCATAGAAAGAATTTTGATCAAATGGATATTGACAAAGGGCCCTTGACCCCATTTTTCTTCTCCCAGCTTGTGTTCAAAACCTGTATGCCTCGTCCCCTGAATCACATGGAGGAGTCCTCTATGCCTTTGTCATGGACTCCTCCCACTTTGTCAGCTTTTGCTCTTTGTACATATGTTGTGGGTTTCTGAGTCTTTTGCATTTGTTCTGTGACACCTTTGTTTGAATGGACTGTTTTGAAATGGAGGCCTAGTGTCTCAGGCATGGGACACCTAGTGGTTGTGGCGTCCCAGAGTGCTTTGCGCGAGCCACCAGGACAGGGCCACCTGAAGTCTGAGAGCAGTTTTCAGCATGACACTGTTAACAAGTGTTTTTGTTTTTTGTTTTTTTTTTTTTTCCCAAGGCCACATGAAACTTAACTTTCCTAGCCACTCCAGGTTTAGGAGCGGAAAAGCTGAAAAGCCCTTTTGTTTAGAAGTCTGAGTGGGTTGTGGGGGGACCTTTTATAGAGTTTGCATGCCAGCGCAGGACCTGTTACTGTCAGACAGAGAGGGAGAAACTACCTGAGGCAGTGCGCTGGAAGACCAAGTGTTTGTTAGCACTAGGGGAATGCATGGCGAAGTCGTGTCTTCTGGTAGACTATCTAGCATGCAGAGTTTAGTGTGTTGAAACAGTGTAAGACATTGCTGTATCAAAGTTGTAAAATTAAGCATTATTTATTGAAAACTATGTATTTTTTTGTAAAAACCTGATCACACAGAGAGTATCAGTGGCTTGTGCTTTGTGCTTCAATAGAACCAGCTTCTTGCCGCCCTCCTTGGTATGCAGTGTTAATGCTCAGGGTTGAAATAGTACGCTCCAATGTCTCTTTTGCAAGAGTTTTTTCACAGAGGAATACATTTGTTCAAAAGACTAATAAAATTGTGTGATCAATCTCCACATGTGGTTTTTATGTGACTTTTTTTGTTTTTGTTTTTGTTTTGTTTTGTTTTGTTTTGTTTCCGATTTTGCATTGGATAACTACTGTGTGACTCCTAAAGTGTTGTCTCAAAGCTGAGAGGCTTAAAAAGTTCTGGTGTCTCGGCACTGGACCCGAAGCCTGGGCAGGACTAGGACCCTCAGGAAGGGGTACTCTGGGCAGGCTGCCAAGCTGCCCACAGTTGAATAAGCATGGTGATCGTGTCTTGGTATTTTTATCTGGCCAATAGAATGAGTAAAAAGCATAGGCAAGGAATAGAGGGGTAGGTTAACATGTTTGTCAGATATGTATGACGTAGAAGATGAAGGAACTCCACAGGGGCAGTTGCTGCTGTTGAATTCAATGCCAGCAAACTCCATTCCTCAGTGTCTTTTTTTTTTTCCCTCTATAAACAATTTACAGTGTAAATGTATTTTGACATAGAGATCATTAAATCATTCTGTATTGAGATTCTTGATATAAAATGCTTTTATGAAAGCCTGTAAGTGATCCTTGGAACTATCGGATTTTTTTAAAGATGTGTTTACATGGTGAGTGTTTGTTGCATATTAAATTTGGTTTTGTAGAAATGTCTGTGTCGTATTGTGACATCTTCATGCGAACGGTTTACAGTTTACAAACGCACATGCACGACTCACACACCTACTCCTAGGTTCTAGGTTAAACCAAAGTCCAATATAAACCAGAGAGCAAATACCAAGCTTGTGCTGAGAGCCCTTTCCAATTATTATGTGAACTACCTTTATGAATATCATAGGAAGTCTTCTCACCTTGGTAGAATTTTGCTTTTATTTTGTAGGAAATATAAAAAAAAGACCCTTATGAGACTATTTAGCAAAAGAATTTCCTTAGCTGGGTGTGATGGCACACTGGAGGCAGAGGCAGGCTGATCTTTGTGAGTTCAAGGCCAGCCTGGTCTACAGAGCGAGTTCCAGGACAGCCGGGGCTACAGGGAGACCTTGTCTCAAAAAGACAAAAAAAGAATTTCTCTGCAGTTAACATAAAGAAAAGACCCTAGCTATATTTTGGATCTTACTGGGCCACTCCTGTTATTACAGTAGGTTTTTTACAATTTAACAAATAAATTCATAGACATTTATGATTCAAATGACACTAATAAGTTTTTTTTTAAAAGAAAGACTTTACATGTGAACACCATGACCTCTTCCAGGAGATGTGGAAGAGTAGAGTAGAATGGTGGCTGTGGGTCAAATGCCAGGAGCAGTCTGTCTCCCTTCCCTGTACCCACTGTGCCACTGTTGAACTTGGATAGTCATACTGCTATCAGAAAAACTACCAGTTCTCCTGGAAAGTAAACCATTTCATGAAATAAGAGTCTTGGTGAACTTGACTTAATGAATTCTAATTTGACAGTGGTCAAAGCACACTCAATTTCTCTAAGAATGTTCTTCCTTTGAATATTCCAGGGGAATAAGAGGAGACCAAGGTTCCTGGGGAATAGCTCTGCCATATTGTACTTTGATGGGCTAGAGTACAGAGCTATATTTGGCCTTTGGCCTGTGATCATACACATAGTTGGACTGAATCCTTAGGGGCCAGGGCAGGGATGTGGCTCAGTTGGTAACAGTGCTTGCCTCATATCCACGACACTTTTGGTTTGGTCCCCAGCACTGTATAACCTGGACATGACAGCAGATGCTTGTAATCCCAATGTTGGGGAGGTAAGGACAGGAGGATCAGAACTCTAAGGCTACAGTGAGTTAGAAGCTAGCCTAGGCTACATGAAAGTGCCTTAGAACAACAACAAAGATGACCCTTTAAGGACTTCTTTCTAAGAAGTGGTCACCAGTGAGTTGTCTGCCTGGCTTAGCCGATTCCCTAATGGAAGAAGCTCTCATCCTCACACTCCTCCTGGATGGCTGGCTCTGCCTCGCCTGCAGCCCCTGGCAGTGGCTCTGGAGCAGAGGCTTCCTGTCACCCTTGTCTACCTCAGGAACTGAGCTGATCTCAGTAGTCACACTCTTGGGTCCCAGAGTTGGGGCCAAGGACACACACAAACACAGACACACACAGACACACACACACAGACACACACACACACACACACACACACACACACACACACACACATGCCTGGCTGAGGCCATAGGTGACCCACTTACTCAGTAGTTCCTTCTTGATAAAAAAGAATTTTGGTTTGAATGACAACATAACCAAGCCAAAAAAAATGACACTCCCTTGGATGTAGGGACAGAGACTGGTCTCTGATCATGGAGCCTTTAGCAGAAGCGCCTGACTTGGGGAGCCCATGATGGTGGGAATGGAGGGTGAACCTCCTCCTTTGCTTCTCGATACAGCTGGGAGGTACAAGTGGGGGCTTGGCTGCTGCTATAACCTTGTGTTCATGAAGAAAGATCTCACTAGCCACTGCAGCTACAGGTCCAGGCTTGGAAGAATCATACCTACTCATCTTTCTTCCTAATTGTGGCCAGACAGAAGCCATGAATATCCCTTTGGGGTATTATTTCAGGGGATCTGTTTGTCTTTTTCCCCATTGAATAAAACTAGGAAGGGTGTAAATAGCTGAGGAATTAGGAGGGCACACTATAGATTGAAGAGCACATGGAGACAATAATTAAAACTAAAAAAAAAAAGTGAAGGAAACATTTAAGAGAAGAAATGCTGAGGATTTCTGTGCCCACAGACAAGACACTGAGTTGCGTTGTTTAATGTTTAGATTAATATTTATTCTTTTAATATTACCATCAAAGATTTTGGGGCCTGAGAGATGGCTTATCGGGCAAAGAGGCTTGCTGTGCCTTACCTAAATTCAGTTCCTGGAGCCTGTGTGAAGGTAGAAAGAGAGAACTAACCACAAAGTTGTCCTCTGACCTCTATACATGTGCTCTAACACACATGCCTATACACATCATACACACGATAATATATTCAGGAATTTTTCGTGTGGCAAGGTCTCACTGCGCATCCCTGGCTAGCCTGGAACTTGCTGTGTAAACCAGCAAGCTGGCCTCAAACTCACAGAGTTTTGAGGCCTCAAACTCACAGAGATCCACCTGTTTCAGCCTCCTGAATGCTGGGGCTAAAGGCCACCCCCCCTCAGCAAGAATAAATTAGAAAAAAAACAAACATTTTGGGAGCTTCTTTATATTTGTAGAGCTTTTAAACATCAGCTGATTCAAAATATTCTCTTTATAGCTCAAATATACTTTGGCCCTTCGGCTGGAAATTCCTCTACCCGGGCACTCAGTGCTTCACAGTTGCCATCCGTCCTCATCTAGAACCTCTGGATTTGATAAGTGGCATCTATACAAGGAAATCCTCAGACACTGCATGCTCTTAAGAGTTAATTTTTTTCCAAATATAAAGAATATCAAAAGTATAAAGGGATAAACAGAACATGAAGGTGCCAGAGTCGGGGGGGGGGAGAGAGAGAGAGAGAGAGAGAGAGAGAGAGAGAGAGAAGAGAAAGAGAAAGAAAGAGAAAGGAAGAAAGAAAGAAAGGAAGGAAGGAAGGAGAGAAAGAAGAGAGAAAGAAAGGAAGAAGAAATGAAAGAAAGAAAAAGAAAGAAAGAAAGAGAAAGGAAGGAAGGAAGGAGAGAGAAAGAAGAGAGAGAAAGAAAGAAAGAAAGAAAGAAAGAAAGAAAGAAAGAAAGAACGAAAGAAAGAAAAAAAGAAAGGAAGGAAGGAGAGAGAAAGAAGAGAGAGAAAGAAAGAAGAAGAGAAAGAAAAAGAAAGGAAGGAAGGAAGGAGAGAGAAAGAAGAGAGAAAGAGAAAGAAAGAAAGAAAGAAAAGAAAGAAAGAGAAAGAAAGAAAGGGAAGGAAGGAGAGAGAAAGAGAGAAAGAAAGAAAGGAGAAAGAGAAAGAAAGAAAAGAAAAAGAAAGAAAGAAAGAAAGGAAAGAACAGAAAAGAAAAAGGGGAGGAGAAACAGGAAGAAAAAAGAACAGACTGGCTGATTTGGCAAGGAAGCTATAAAAGGCCTACAGAAAGCTTAGAGTCTGAGATCATTTAGTGTAAAGATAAACAGAGAGACCGAAGTGATCCCTAGCGCATCACTGTGTTGTATCAAATTGCAAAACCCAGTGTTTATGAGAGTGAAGCTAAGTCATCAGAGAAAGCTTAAGCTGCTTTATCATGGCCTATTCCAGAAGGCAGGGAAGTATGAAATGGAGTTTAGAATCCTTCTCTGCGACATTCTAGGCAGAACTGCCAGGCTCTAGGAAGATCCCTTCTGCCAAACCCGTCTGCACTCACCAGTATTTTCCTAACAGTTATTTGTGGTCTAAGCACTAGTTGAAGGTGACCCAAGAGCTTTTCCCCTTGGGACCACATAAGCCAACCAGGCTGAGCAGTGTCCTGTGTCTGCTTCCTTGGGGATCCTCTTTGGAGCAGGCAGTCATCTTATAGATGAGAACCTCCTGTTAAGTCCAAAGCTTAGGTAAGGATAGCTGGGCTAGTCTCAAAGGCTTGTTGAGATGGAGCTGGAGTCCAGTGGACAAAGAGCTGTGAGGGCCTTGGGAAGTAGATGTAGTCTGCAGCAATGGACACCCGTAGGAGTTGGCCGGAGAACAAGAGAGCACCACATGTGAAATCAGGTGACACATGGGTAAGTGAGAGAGTGCAGTTAGTGCTCAGATGAAGAAGAAGAAGAACAAAAGGAGACAGGAAAGAGAAGTGTGCATGAGATATCTGTACAGATAGGCAGGGGGCAGAGGATGAAGTGATATAAGGGTTGGTACATTGCTGTCTTTGAGTCTTTCTAATCAGAAAATGCAGATGCCCCCTCTTGGGCAGCAGTCCTTCAGCCATGGCTGCATGAGGCTCAATACAGGAGCTCTATCTGGGGCAGAAAGATTGTAAGAGTCAGGGTTAGCACATGAACAAGGAGGCAGGCTTTCAGGCCACTAGGAACTTGCTCATATGAGCTTGCAACAATGGTAAGAGCGTGCACAAGAGCCATGCCAACTCAATCAGACAAAACTCAGCATAGAACAACAGAAATGGTAGTAGGCCCCAACCCTAGCTGAGGAACTATGGTAACTGATTACTACAGGGTGAAGGAGATTAGATCTTCTTTAAGGGAGTGACTCTAAGGCTGACTAGACTCCGGTGCATGAACTTGCTTCAAAGGACATCTGGGTACAACTGATGCCTGGATGAGATTTAATATATTTGACAGAATCTGTGAAATTCTGTTGGGGGGCGGGGTTGTGGACTGAGGAGGGGGGTCTAAATTTGATTAGGATTTATTAAATGAAAGGCACAAAAACTTAATAAAATGTTTTTTAAATTTATTTATTTTTATATGTATGAATGTACTGTCTGCATGCAGGTTTGTGCACCCATGTCATGCAGTGCCGCAGAGGTCAGAAGAGGGTGTCGGATTCCCCTGGAACTGGAGTCAAAGACGGTTCTTAGCCGCCATGTGGGTGCTAGGGATTGAACCTGGGTCCTCTGCAAGAGCAGTCGGCACTCTTAACCACTAGGTCATCTCTCCAGCCCAATAAAATATTTTTTTTTATAAAGAAAAGGTGGATACAAGCCAAATCCTGTAAGCAGAACTCCCTGGGATACTCCCTTCCAAGCTTCTGAGCCTGGCCTGAGTATAACAGATGTCTGACCCTCTGTTATTTCCCCCTAAATGAATGTAAAGTCAGCTGAAATCCTGGAGCCTCAGGAGTCAGGGGCTGAGGAGCCCCAGCAGCCCATACTCCACAGTCTGAAGATACCTCAGTTCATCGCTGGAGAAGTCGGTCATGCACAGGTGGCCCTCCAGCTGGGGAGTGTCCTGAAGCTTCCACAGGGTTCCCGAGGATGGATGGTGAGGTTCCTGCCTTCACAGAATCCAGCCAGAGGCTGGGTAGGCTCTTATCCTTGAACATAGCAACCCAGCTTCATGGAAACTGTGCCTGAACCCACCCAGTGAACAAGGAGTGGACTAGTGGAATCCCCTCTGGCTCCCTCCTGCTGGGACACTGGGAAATCATCAGAGTGTGAGATTCACGGAGAAGGATGTGGGCAGTGGAGCTGTGACTGGAATCCACCCAGAAACCTGCTGATTCTGGCTCAGACATACCAAATAAGCAGACAGACAGAATTCTAGACCATCATCCCCCCAAAGCCGTCCACTGTTGACACAAGGCCTTGCATGCATGCATTCATTCAGCATGTCCATCTGAGCCTCCTACTGCTGAGTCACAGACAGCTTCTGCAAAGCAGGGCCCTGAATTAGTGACACAGACCTAAACTGCTGCGTCAAAAGTGAGTCACCAAGTAAGATTTCTATTAATAAGCGGACACACACACACACACACACACACACACAGTGTCTGTGACCCTGCTTTCTTCTACAGTTGCTTGCTGGGTATGGCCAGACATAATACACTCTTCTTTTGGGGGGAGGGGGTTCTGATCAGGTGAGGGAATTTTGTTTTATTTTACATTTTATTTATTATCTTTATTTTACGTATATAAGTGCATTGCCTGCATGTATGTAAGTGTGTGGGTGTCATGCAATGCCTTTGGAGTCTAAAGAAGACATCCAATTCCCCTGGACCTGGAGTTATGGATGGTTGTTAGGCCCCATGTGGGTATTTAGACCCTAACCCAGCTTCCTGTGTTCGGATTTTTACCACCTGTAAAATGAGGATCATCATCCTTGATTCCCCTGAGTATTCAGTGTTTTAGTTTACATTTGTAAAGCTTTTTCTACACCTTCTGACTTCAGCACCCTTAAAACTGGCCACGCATGAGAAGACACCCTGCAGCTGGGTCCTGAGAGAAGAGAAGTCCAGTTTGGGATGGACAGCGAGTCTTGTGCTTTCTCATACATAGAAAAGCAGAAGACAAACATGCTCCACAAGAGACAAAGAAAAAAGAATGTTTCCTATGTAATTCTAGGAAGCAGAGGAAGAGAAGAAAGCAAGCTAGTTTGTACATAAATGTAAAAGCAAGTGTTTCTTCCTTTAGGAACTAACCAATGAGGGAAACATCTCAGAATCTCCATGCCAATTAATACAGACAAATCTAAGAGCGAGGAGGAATGCAAAAGGGGACTACACGATCAAGAACCCACCTGGCTTCAGAGAAGTAAGGAACAGACTTTTTTTTCCAAAAATTTTTTTCATCTTTTTGAGACAGGGTCTCCCTGTAGCCCCAGCTGTCCTGGAACTCGCTCTGTAGACCAGGCTAGCCTTGAACTCACAAAGATCCGCCTGCCTCTGCCTCCGGAGTGCTAAGATTGAAGGCGTGCGCCACCCGCGGCCGGGCAGGAGCAGATTTTGCATGCCCAAGTTGAAGGCCTGTGTGACATTGTGTAGAGACCACATGAGAAACTAGAAAGCTCTAAAAACACAGGCAACTCTTGTTCCAAAGAAACCTGGAGAAGTGATGTCAGGAAAGCCCTTTCCCCACAGCCTCAGGCCAGAGGTACAGCCCATAACCTAGAGGCTCAGGACAAGGGGCACCCAGACTCTGCCTTAGGACCAGGATGACCTGGGCTGCAGACAAGTCTTCAAGAAAGCACGGGCAGGGGAATCCCCACTGTCTGGGTTGTTAAACTTTGCTCTATTCAGCCCTTCAGCTGATCAGATAAGGCAGGCTCTTGACAGGGAAATCTGATTTATTAAGAGTGTGCTGATTTCTATGAAAATTCTACCCTGCAACATTCACAGGAACATTTCTTTCACTTCGTAGGAACACAGTTTATCAAATATCAAAGAATATTATGATACAATAATTTGATATAGTTTTTTTAATTTGCTAGTTTTTATTTTATTTATTTTTTTATGTGTATGAATGTATTGCCTGCATGGAAGTCTGTGCACCCGTGTCATGCAATGCCAAGGAAGTCAGAAGAGGGTATAGGATTCCCCTGGAACTGGAATTCTCCTGGAATTGGAGTTACAGACGGTTCTCAGCTGCCATGTGGGTGCTGGGGATCGAACCCGGGTCCTCTGCAAGAGCGGTCGGCACTCTTAACCACTAGGCCATCCCTCCAGCCCTAATTTGATATAGCTTTAAACAGAAGAAAGGAAGGCAATAATTTCAGTTTACAAAACTCCTCCCCTCAAAACAAGTTAAAAAATAACATGTTTTTTAAGGGTATTAATGAGATAAATGTATTCAGTCTCTAGCCAGGTCTAATTCTTGCTGTATCCCTCAATGGAACCAGAATGACAGAAACATCTAGAATAATGTGTGACCAAACATCTAGGGAGAAACCCAGTCCTGTTGCTGTTGATAATGAACCCAGCACAAACTTGTGGCAGAGACTCATGACTGGGATTTAGTTGAGAATTTGAGGGCGCAAAGTGGGATGCTCCACAAACAACGCACCTAAGGTCAGGGATGCTGCTCCAGGCACTTCCTGCCCCTGATACAACCATAGAGAAAAGTCCTCCTGAATCAAGAATCCAAGTCTGCTTCAAACACAATTGTTCCAAGTTAGTTTTGAAAAGGCTGTCCTGCAAGGTATTAACACTGATTTATTGCCCATTGCAAAATAATTTTCTCTTTCTACAAACAATAATAATAAAAGAGCTTTCTCTTTCTTTTTTATTTTTCTTTATGCATTATGTAGGTCCTGGGAAGTTGCACCACAACAGTAGCTCACAGTGAGGGGGCACTCTGGGCATGAGCACTGGTCTCCATGGAGTCACAGGAAGCAGCTTATTCTCCCCCTTACAGGATCCGATGATGGGAGTTACCCTTATTTCCACCAGCCAGACAGGAATTTACATTTTTCTGAAGATCCTATCTATAGCTGATAAATGGCAGACCTGGGGCTGGAAGGCCTGACTAGACTTCTGTTGACCTGACGTCTGGATTTCTCCCAGCCTAGCCTGTGCATCTGACTTGGAAGTGAGCTTGAGCTTCTCTAGTGTGAGTAAGCTGGATTATCTAAGATTCTCAACCCATCCTTCCTGTAATGCTGTCTGCAGCATCCACTCTCACCCCTAGGTAACCCCCAGCACTTGCCCCAGCTCCCACCCACTCTGACCACATACCCAGAAGGCCAGAATATGTTGCAGTCTCCAGAATTACCTATATAACATTATCACTGTACTACCCTGTTGCTCAGAGACTGAAAGGTAGTCCTGTATGTGCTAGTTCTAGAGAGGTCAGTAATCAGTTTTAAAGTTACAGAACTGTAATCCTTCAGCTCTGAGAGGAAGTGACTGGACTGAAATGAAAGCCCACTCTACAGGTAGTTCCTCATCAGAGGAACTCCACACCTGTGTGTGAGGGGGGGTACAGTAAGATCTCAAGGATCAGGAACTCAAAGGCACTTATTCTGGATCTCTCAATGAACCACTACCCAGCCAGCCTGGCCCGGGCTTGTTCCCTAGAACACTGCAGTGAGTGCTGATCAAGGGCACCCTTTAACCTTTTTTTCCTTAGCGTGTGATTGACAACCTACCTTGTCATTGATATGACGTAATCACATGCTGTGCTTGCCAATTGGAGTAGTGTCTTCTGGATATTTCATAACACACTTGTGCCTTATTTCTTCATTTAAATCATAAGTAAGACTCCTTATCTGGGTGGGCATGGTGGTACATGCCTTTAATTCCAGCACATTGGAGGCAGAGGCAGATAGAGCTCTGTAAATTTAAGGCTAGCCTGGTCTACAGAGCAAGTTCCACAGCAGGTGGGTAACGGGGAGACCCCATCTCAAAAAGACCTGAATGAATGAATGAATGAATGAATGAATAAATGAATAAATAAATAAATAAATAAATAAATAAACAATACAGGCAGACCTCTGATTTCTTCCAGGAAAGTCACAGTAGCCCCTTATTGAATGTCCTTAGAATGAATCTTAGGAATGACAAAATATAACCAATTTGTCTGTGCATGGCAGGTCTAAGGGAATAGGTAAAGATGGATAGGGTTCCTGTGGCTTTCTTGTGTGAAGCTTTGGAATCTAGTTAGTTCTGTCCAGGCTTAAGGCCTCGAGAGGGTGAAAATGTGAACGGTTTTAAGCAGACTCTTACCAACCAGAAGCACAGTTGTGGGCTATCCAGATTTGAGTTGGGCTAGGTATCAGAGCCATGGAATGCTGAATAACTTTGTTCTGCCCCAAATTACTGTTTCTTTACATTACTTAACATTATAAAAGAAGCTTCATCGCCCGTCTTTCCCACCAGAGCATACAGAGCCAGTGCTCTCACCACACCCTCCATTTGCAGAGTGTGTGTGCTGACTGCTAGGGCACACTGCCCTGTTGCACCACCCCACCTGCAATGCAATGTGACTACCTTTCCTCACCTTTCTAGAAGAGGACAGGGAAGAATGGAGAGAAGTTGAGGGGGCACTAAGCTTCAGTTACAGTAGGAAGCCTGTGTGCCCAGTAGGCTGTCTATAGATAACAATAGTGCAGTGGGCATTTCCAAGTTACAAGAAAGATGCTCAGGGCTTCATCATGTTCTAGTTGACTGCTTCCCTTCCTTAACCAACTCCCCAGGACACACTTCATGGGAAGTGTGTGATTTCTGGGAAAACTGGCTGGGAGACAGCTCAGTTGGTTAAGTGCTTGCTGTGCAAACATGAGGACCTGAGTTTAGATCACCAGCACCCATGCAAAAGCCTGGGGTGGTGGCCTGTCCTAATAATCCTAGCCCCAGGTGATGGGGGTCAGAGGAGAACAGGGATCCCTGGAACTCACAGGCCTGCCTCCTGGCTATTCAGTGTGACCTCAGAGTTCACTGAGAGAGCCTATCTCAAAATATTCAGAGCAATGGAGGAAAATACCTTATAGTGAAATCTGACCTATACACACACACATTCATACCCACTCTCACAGGTATGAACATATACAAACATATATATATATATATGCATATAATATATACACATTCATTCACACACACGTGCATATACAAATACATATACATGCATGTAACACACACACACACACCACAAAAAGCAAATTGTTTAAAGAGATAAATAACTTTACCCTGATTAAAGCTTTTCACAGTGTATATGTACAGATATTAAAACATCACATAGCACCCTAAACATGTTCAATGTTTGGGGTGTTTTTGTTCATTTAGAAACAATTGTGTGTGGTTGGGGACCCAACCCAGATCTTTGCACATGGAAGAAAATTAGAGGAAAAGTAAATTTTAACAAAGTGGGGGAAGGCCTTGGGCCTCCTCTGCCTGTTCTTGTATTCCCTGCAGTTGGTGCAGTGCTGGACAAGAGGTGCCGAGGACCTGGATGCCCAAGTGTGGAGCAGTGGTCCAATCTACTGGTGCACCTCCCACCCACTCCTCCCCTCAGTGGGACCTGCCCTGATGGGATCCCAGTGGCACACACTCCTCACTTCCTGTTCACCAAACCTGGTTCCTAGTTCCCCATCTCCTTTAGAGAACATTCTTCACATTGGATGTTGACCTTTCTCAGACATTTTTTTTTTTTTTTGGTCTTTTCGAGACGGGTTCTTCCTGTAGTCCCAGCTGTCCTGGAACTCACTCTGTAGACCAGGCTGGACTTGAACTCACAAGATCCCCCTGCCTCTGCCTCCCAAGTGCTAGGATTAAAGGCATGCGCTACCATGCCCAGCCCTTTCTCAGACATTTTGATATGATTGTGTTATATGTTTTAAGTTCAAAAACTTTGTAATTGCTGTACTAATTAACACTTGGTCTTAGAAAAATGCATGTACTAGTTGAATATTTTGCTTTCTTTTTTAATATTTTTATTAGTTTTGTGCATTTCATACATCATTTCTCAGTCCAATTTAGACTCATTTCCCTTTCCATGTCCCCACCCCACCTGAGTTCATGCATTCTGCCATACCTGCCTTGTATATTTTCTGAGTCTTTTTAAAGTTTTTCAAAGCAGAGGATTATTGTTTTGGGGAGAACTTCACTGTTTCAGTCAGTTCTTTGTCCCAGTTCTTTTGTTGTTGTTGTTCCCTCCAATTTGTATTGCTTCAATATATATATATATATATATGTATATATATGTATATATATATGTCACACCTATACTGTCATCTGAAAATTATGTCATCTGAAAATAAAGTGTATGTTATTTCCAAATCATATTGCAAGATTCACATTTTTCCTTTTAATTTTATATTACTCTAAAATATGCATACATACCCTCCACCCATATATCAAGATTACAAAGTCTGAAAATAAGTGGTTGATTAATTCTAGAGCCTGTTAAGTGATTCACATTATAAGAGCACAGTTGCTTAAGATAAAGAGGAATTTAACATTAGCATTAAGTTTGCTCAGTTTGCCTTACAACTAGGTACTTGGTACTAGCATCCACAAATGAGGGACACCATTCATCCTTTGTTTCTGGGACTGTGTTGCTTCACAGTTCTTCTAGTTCCATCCATTTATCTGCAAAGTTCATGATGTCATCTTTCTCTTTTTAACTTTTATTTATTTTTTATGTGTATGAATATACTGTCTGCATGTAGGCTTGTGCACCAGTGTTGTGCAATGCTGCGGTGGTCAGAAGAGGGTGTTGGATTCCACTGAAACTGGAGTTAAAGATGGTTCTCAGCTGCCATGTGGGTGCTGGGGATCGAACCTGGGTCCTCTGCAAGAGCAGTCAGGGCTCTTAACCGCTAGGCCATCTCTCCAACCCCAATGTCATCTTTCTTTACTGTTGCATAGAACTCTATTGTGTAGATCTACCACATTTTCTCTATCCACTCGATGGTTGAGGGCCACTTAGGTTGCTTCCAGCTCTTTGCTATTGTGAAGAGAGCTGCAATAAACATGGCCATGCATGTATCTCTACAGTAGGATGAGTCTTGCATATACCCAGGAGTGGTATGACTGGGTCAGGTGGTAGGCTCATTTTGAGTCTTTTAGGGGTTTTCCACATTGCTTTCCATAGTGGTTGTATGAGTTTACATTCCCACCAGCAGTGGATGAGTGAGTGTTCCCCTTTCCCCACAACCTCTCCAGCATTTGGTGTCTTTTGTTTTCTTGATCCTAGCCAGTCTTATCAGAATGAGATGATATCTTGAAGTGTTTTTAATTTGCATTTCCTTAATTATTAGTGATGATGTTGAACACTTTCTTATTATTTATTTTTTTTGTATGTGTATGAATGTACTGTCTGCATGTAGGTCTGTGCACCTGTGTCGTGCAATGCTGCGGAGGTCAGAAGAGGGTCTCAGATTCCCCTGGAACTGGAGTTCTCCTGGAATTGGAGTTACAGATGGTTCTCTGCCGCCATGTGGGTGCTGGGGATTGAACCCGGGTCCTCTGCAAGAGCGGTCGGCGCTCTTAACTGCTAGGCTATCCCTCCAGCCCCAATGTTGAACACTTTTTAAGATGTTTCTCAGCCATCTCTAATTCCTTACTTGTGAAGTCTCTGTTCAGCTCTTTACTCCATCTTTTGAGTGAGTCATTTGTTTTCTTCTTTGTTTTCTGAATAGTCTATATATTCTGGATGCTAATGCTCTGTCAGATGTATCAGCAATGAAGGTTTCCTCCCACTCTCTGGGTTTTCTCTTCACTTCCCTGATTGTTTCTCTTTCTGTACAGAAGCTTTTGCGTTTAATGAGGTCCCATTTGTCAATTGTCAACCTTATTTCCTGTGCAGCTGCTGTCTGATTTAGAAAGTCCTCAATATTTTACTTTTTAACATACTTCCCATTATATTTTATGTATTTCTTGGGGAAGGGGAAGACAACAAAAAGCTTTCTATGACCATTGCATTTGTTTGTTTGCTTGTTTGTTTTAGACAGGGAGTTGCTTTGCAGCCCATGCTGGCCTGGAACTCACTACATAGCCCAGACTGTCCTCAAACTTGTGGAAATTCTCCTGCCTCAACCTCCCAAGGGCTGAGATTACAGGCATGGGCCACCATGCCTGGCTTATTGCATCATTTTTGGACTCTTGATTTTTGAGTTCCTGACCAGTTCTTGCGGGATAAACAGATGTGCTGAGGAATGCCAAGAGCCTTTCTCCCCTCCTCAGGAGTCCATTCCAAGGGAGCAGAGGGCTTGTTTCCTTTCTGAGAGGGCTGCATAATGTCTCCCCTGAAAGACAACGTAAGCATTCCTTGTATGTGGTTCTATAATGCTGACACCATGGACCTCAGATTGCTGTGTTGTGGGACACATGGACTTCTAGTGCTAAGGGAGGCTGGGTTGGGCCACAGCCCTGCATCCATGCCCTGTGTATATAAGAAAATCATTTCTTTTCCTGGCTGGTCTTGGCCTTGTCTCTGTAAAGCAGCTCTTTTTAAAAATTTTAGTGTTTTATGTTCTTTTTATGTGTTTGTTTTGTTTGCATGTTGTGTAAGGGCACCCATGGGTACAGTGCCCAGGGAGGGCAGGAGAAAGTGTCAGGTCCCTTGGAACTGGAATTATAGATGGTTGTTAGCTGCCATATGGGTGCTGGGAACCAAACCTAACTGTTGCATCACCTCTCCAGCCCCATAAAGCATCTCTTGGAAGAAGACCAACACATTTTATCATTAGGAAGGAAAAATGTGGACTTTTTTCCTTTTTTTTTTTTTTTTCTTTTTAGTAATTTAAGCTTCATTTCTTTCCCCCTGTGAGGTAAGTTTTAGAAATAGGCTAAGAAAGAAAACTATGGTCGCTCCTTTCCATGATGGATTGTGCTTCTATGAGCTTTGTTTGTTGTTGTTGTTGTTGCTGCTGCTACTTAGGGTTGGCTATTTTTCTTTTGGTTTGCAAAGGCTTTAATAATCTTTAGGATGAAGGGCATTGTGTAATGACTCTTATTATTATAGTTAATGCATTTCAGTAGTTAATTTTTTTAAAAAACTGTAAAAGCCATTCATTTAATTTCCTAGATGGAGAAATATTAACATATTAACATAGCCATAAATTCATTGCACCGTAGAAAGATTAGTGAAAAATGCATGATATAGGCAAATAATGAGATAAGAAAATATGCTCAGCAATGGAAGAGTGGGAGTCCCAGCTGCTCACATGATTCTCCTTGGAATGTTCAATTATCCCTCCAGGGTCCTGGGAATCAGCAGGCATCCAGTGCTGAGGACCTGTCTCATGTGGAATGTGACTCTCACTGTCTTTGAAATATTTGGCTTTCCCATTAGCGAGATTCAAACAATGCTAATAAAATATTTACTAGCTATTACTTTTCTTGACCACTTGCAGAGTTCACTAATGGACTTGGGATTCCTAATCGGAAAGTTATTTCCTCAGAGGCAAGACCTGCAGCTTCTGCTTCTGTGTGTCTGTAGTCTTGGCTCTCCAAGCTCCTGTGAGTCCCAGGCCTAGGTTTGGAGCTGAGCTGAATCCCTGCTGTGGAGCATGCTCTCCTACCTCACGTCCTCACCGGCAGTAGAAATGGTCTCTGGATAAAGACTAGAAGACAAGTTGCTGGAGAGATGGCTCAGGTTAAGAGTACCGCTCTTGCAGAGGACCCAGGTTCCATTTCCTGTCCCCACATAGGGGCTAACGACCACCCATAACTCCAGTTCCAGCTGTCTTCTGACCTCCGTGGGCATTTCAATGCATGGGTGCACTTATAGACATGTAGGCAATACACTCATACACATAAAATAAAGATAATAAAATATTTTTTAACAAGAATAGCCAACAAATTTGACGAGCCTCAGACCCTCAGCAAGGCTGCCAGAACCTGGATTGGAGACAGGGAGGAAGGAAGAAGTTGAGGCAAAGACAGCCCTCATGCCAACAAAGGCTGTCTACAACCAGCTATGTGCGGCTACCTCAGCTTTAGGCTCAGGACTGGACTGGGGACACTCCCACGATCCTTGCAGCTGTGACCACACAAATGGGGCACCATTGTCTTCACTTGCCACCACAGGGATCTCTCCTCACTTCTGACCCCAAGTGCAGGAGTTCTAACTGACTGGGAACTTGGGAACCTGGTCTTTCAGTTTCCACAGTGTGAGGCAGGTATGGCCTCTCTTCCACAGTGCAGCACTTCTAAGGTAGGGAATTTCTTAAAGACAGGGGAAGATGGTAGTGTTGGGAGGGGAAAAAAAGGACAGATGAATGCCATATGTATTCATGAGAGGAAATAGAGCACAGATGAATGCCATATGTATGCATTTGTGTCTGTGTGCATGAGACCTATACAGACCACAGAGACACATGGTTATACATATGTGATGTATGCTGTTATTTCTCAGACTCTTGTACCAACTTTACAATGTATCTATGAAAAGGATTTAGACCCCTTCTTTTGTTTCCTCTAGGAAGTTTATGTAAAAGCAGAAATCTTGCAGGAAACCCTTTTGTTGTGTGAGGTGTCTTTGCCCCCAAAGAAGAATGAAAGCAAATGGATATTGGTATTTTTATAGATTTACATTATAGAGAATTTTTGAATATGGGAAATTATGAGGTAGAAAACAACACACACACAATTAGATGCTCAGAGTTAAGTACTGTTAAATATGGACAGAGGGGCTCAATGGGTAAGAGAGCTTGGTGCTTTTATAGAGAACCCATGTTCCATTCCCAGCACCTAAGCTGGGTGGCTCACAACTGTCTGCAAGTCCAGCTCCGGGAAGTCTAACTCTGCTTCTGGCTTCTGTGGGCACCTATATGCACATGCACACCCCCACAAATACTTTTTTAAATCTTCATGAAATTAAATATTGATATACCTCTTGTTGTCTCCCTAAACTGGTGAAAACACAATATATACACGATTATAATATTTTATGAAATTCTTAAGATGTTAAATATTGTTTGGCATCCCTTGTTTTATTAATATAGTATTCTAGAGTAGGCTTCCCATATTACAATTTTTTATAGGAATGATTTCAGAGTGAGTAACATCCTGGGCTGTGATGCAGTGACTCCCTCTCATACAGCCTGACACTTAGCGTGGTTCTCACAAGAGAGGTTTGTACCTTTTCCATTAGATTCTACCTGGCTGGCCTTGTGCTAATAACCATAGAATTTCTCTCTCCAGGACCCTGTAAGGCACCTGCGTTGTGTGGGCACCTGTGTTGTGTGAGCTCCATTGAGGCTAACAGAAGCTACCACTTGTCCTGACACTTGTACCACATACACTCTGACAAATGTAACATTGAAATAGATTCTGAATGTTTCCAAACTGATGACAGTTGTTTGTTGAAGTCTTTCCTGATGTAACTATAAAGATGACCATATTTGGAGAAAGGATCATTGCAGATATGCACAAGATGAGTGCATGCTGGATCAGTGGGCCCTGTTTCAAAGGAGGGAAATTAGATGCTGAGACAGACACAGGAATACCAAGTGGAGAGAAGCTGAGATGAACTCTCTAGAGGCTGAGGACACCAAAAAGTCATCAGCAAGTCACCAGAGGCTGGTGTGGCCTGGGACAGAGTCTGTTACCCAGCCTCTAAAGGAACCAAGCCTATTGACACTTCAGCCTTGGACTTGAGAACTGCAAGGCAGGTGCACGTCTAGATCCTAATCTTAGTGCAGCATACCTGGTGGTGTGCCCACCAGCTTCTGCTCCAACTGATGCCCTGCAAAGTACATTTGTGCTTTGCACAGCTGCTTCTGGGCTTGTCCTCCCAATCCTTGACAACAGAAGGCACCTGACAACAGAACTGTAACTGTGGTTAGGACATGGGAGCAAGAGGCCTCTGGAGGGGCTGGAATACTTGTGGCTCTTTTTGCAACTACACAGGAGCTAAGGAGAGTCTAAACAGCATGGTAAGAGCAGCATTCAACACGGGACCGTATTGTGAGACCACTGCACAATGCTCCCTGCTTACAAGGGAGTCTCGTTCTCCAAGGACAAGATTCTAGGCTTGGGAAGTAGAGATAGTCTGAGCTGGGATGAGTTAGCCAGGCTACCACGTCTAGAAAGCTCACTTCAGACTGCTTGGAGACTAGGGATGTGGGGGTAGAGAGGCATCAGGATTAACACATGAAAAATGACAGTTGCCAGAGAAAGGCTGGACACCCCTCCTTTTAGAGCTGCACACAACAGATAGAGCATGCTCAGGAAAAGCCTGCAGTTCACAAACATGGTAGAGGCAGGTGCTGTGTAGATGACCTAGAAAGGTCAGAAGCCTCCTGGCCCAGCACTGAGTGGTTACCTTTTCCTGCTCAGTAGACCACTCCCACTCTCAGGAGTGCTTTCTCCTTCTTAATAAATTGTCTCTATTTTTATAATGCTTTTAATGATGTTTTGTGTATTTCAGACATCATTTCTCAGTTCGGTTTAGACATATTCCCCTTTCCCTTCCCCCCCACCCCACCCCAGATCATGCACTCTGCCATAATTGTACTGCATCTTTCTCTCAATCTTTTTTTATGTTTAAGAATTCACATTTACCTCCTTTAATTTTATATTACTCTAAAATATGAATACATACTTTCCACTCATATACAGTAATTACAGAGTCTGAAAGTCAGTGGTGGATCAATTCTAGTGCCCATTAAGAGATATGCATTATAACAACATAGTTGCTTTCGGATAAGCAGAAATATAACAATAATGTTGTTCAGCTTGCTTTTCAACTGGGGATTTGGTGTTAGCATCCATAAATGAGAGAGACCATTCACCACTTTTTTCTGGGACTGTGTTACTTCACTTAGCATAATGCCTTTGGGTTCCATCCATTTACCGGCAAAGTTCATGATGTCTTTCTTTACCACTGATTAGTACTCCATTGTGTAGATGTACCACATTTTTGTCATCCACTCATCAGTTGAGAGGCATTTGGGTTGGTTCCAGCTCTTCGCTATTGTGAAGAGAGCTGCAATAGACATGGATGTGCATGTATCTTCGCAGTAGGATGAGTCTTGTGGGTCTATACCCAGGAGTGGGATGACTGGGTTGGGTGGTAAACTCATTTTGAGTCTTCCAAGGGTTCTCCACACTGCTTTCCATAGTGGCTGTACAAGTTTACATCCCCACCAGCAGTGGATGAGTGTTTCCCTTTCCCCACAACCTCTCCAGCACCTGGTATCATTTGTTTTCTTGATCCTAGCCAGTGAGGTGATATCTTAAAGTGGTTTTAATTTACATTTCCTTAATTATTAGCAGCATTGAACATTTTTTAAGATGTTTCTCAGCCATCTCTAATTCCTCACTTGTGTTCTTGATGTTAGCCAGTGGTATCAGAGTGAGATGATATCTTAGAGTGGTTTTAATTTGCATTTCCTTAATTATTAATAATGTTGAACACTCTTTAAAATGTTTCTCAGCCATCTTTACTTCCTCACTGGTGAAGTCTCTGTTCAGCTCTTTACTCCATCTTTTGAGTAGGTCATTTGTTTTCTTACTTCTTTGTTTTTTGAATAGTCTATATATTCTTAATGTTAATGTTCTGTCAGATGAATCATTGGTGAATATTTCCTCCCATTCTGTGTGTTTTCTCTTCTCACTCCCTTGATTGTTTCTTTTGCTGTACAGAAGTTTTGAGTTTGATGAGGTCCCATTTGTCGACTGTTGACCTTACACAGCTGCTGTCTGATTTAGAAAGTCTTTTCCTACACCTATGTCTTGTAGGTTGTTACCAACTTTTTCCTCTATCACCTTCAGGGTTTTGGGTTTTATGTTGAGATCTTCAATCCACTTGGAGTTGATTTTTGTACAGAGTGAGAGGTAGGGGTTTAATTTTGTCCTTTTACAAATGGTAAAAGAACATTTTGTACAGAGAGGTAGGGGTTTAATTTTGTCCTTTTACAAATGGTAAAAGAACAAAATTTGCCAGCACCATTTGCTGAAGATGTTATCCTTCCTCCACTGAATTTTTTTTTTTTTTGCCCTTTTGTCAAATATGAGGTGGCTGAAATTGTATGAGCTCAAGTTTGGATCTTCAGTTTGGTTCCACTAGTCAACGGGTCTGTTTTTGTGCCAGTACCAGGCTGTTTTTATGGCTATGTCCCTGTAATATAGCTTGAAGTCTGCTAGAGCAATCCCCCCCTCTATTGAATTTTTCACTTAGGGTTGCTTTAGCTATTCAGGGTCTTTTGTTTTTCCATATGAATTTAAGGATTTTTTTTTCAAGTCTGTGAAGAAGCTCATGGGGATTTTGATTGGGATTGCATTGAATCTGTATGTCAATTTGGGTAAAATGGACATTTTTTACTATATTAATTTTTACAATCCATGAGCATGGAAGATCTTTCCATCTTTTGATATCATTTTCAATCTCCTTCTTCAGGGGTTTAAAATTTTTGTAGAGATCATTGGTATCTTTGGTTAGGTTTGTTCCCAGGCATTTTATTATTTTTGAGGCTATTTCGAGTGGGAAGGTCTTATATTCCTTCTCCACTTGTTTATTGTTGGTATAAAGAAAGGCTACTGATTTTTCCAGGTTAAATTTGTTTCCCACCACTTTACTGAAACTCTTAATCATTTCTAGAAGTTTTCTGGTGGAGTTTTTAGCATCCCTTAGGTAAACTATCATATCATCTGCAAAAAGGGATAGCTTAACTTCTTCTTTTCTGATTAGTACTCCTTTAATTTCCTTTTCTTGTCTTATTGCCCTAGCAAGTATTCCAAGCACTATGTTAAAGATGAGTGGTGATAAGGGGGAGCCTTGCTAGGTTCCCACCTTTAAGGGAAATGGTTCCAATTTTTCTCCATTTAGGATGATGTTGTCAGTGGGTTTACTATATATGGCTTTGATCATGTTGATGAATGTTCCCTTCAGTCTGACTCCCTCTAGGACTTTAAACATGAAGCAATGCTGGATCTTGTCAAAGGCTTTTTCTGCATGAATTGAGATGGTCCAGTGGTTTTTGTCTTTCAGTCCATTTATGTGTTTTATGATATTTATTGATCTGTGTATGTTGAACCATCCCTGCATCACTGGTATGAATCCAACTTGGTCGTGATGGATAATCTTTTTGGATCTGTATGCAATTTGCAAGTATTTTGTTGAGAATTTTTGCATCTATGTTCATTAATGAGATGGGTCTATAACTTTCTTTTTTGGTTGTATTTTTGCCTAGTTTTTGTATTAGGCTGATGATGGCTTCATATAAGGAATTTGGGAGAATTCCCTCTGTTTGTATCCTTCTGAACAGATTGAGTAGTAATGGTTGTAGGGCCTCTTAAATGTTTTATAGAATTCTGCTGTGAATCCATCTGGGCCCAGCTTATTTTCAGTTGGGAGGTTTTTTATTAGCTCCTCAATTTCCTCAAATATTATGGGTCTGTTTAAACTGCCAATCTCTTCTTGGTTAAGCTTTGTTGGTTCCCAGGATTTCAAATATTCATTTCTTTTAGGTTTTCAAATTTAGTGGCGTATAGGTTTAGTTTTTTGTTTGTTTGTTTGTTTGTTTTGTTTTATTTATTTATTTATTTTTTTCGGTCTTTTTGAGAGCTGGAACTCACTATGTAGACCAGGTTGGTCTTGAACTCACAAAGATCCACCTGCCTCTGCCTCGCAACTGCTAGGATTAAAGGCATGTACCAACACACCAGGCGAGTATAGGTTTTTGAAGTATTCCCATCTGATTGTCTGGATCTTTACTTTGTCTGTTGTGATGTTTCTCCTTTCATCACTATACTATTGATTTGGAGTTGCTCTTTTTTTTTTTTTTTTTTTTTTTGTTTACTGGGCTAGAGAGTCTGTCTATTTTGTTTATATGTTCAAAGAACAAGCTTTTTTGTATTCCTTGATTCTTCGTATTGTTTTCTTTGTTTCTTTCATTGACTTCTGCTCCTGATTTTGGTGATTTCTTTTTCCTGTCTTTTTGGGTGCAAGGGCTCAATTTGTTGTTGTCTCTCAAGTGGAATTTTAAGCTGCAGTGTTAGATTGTTTTATTTGTTCCTTTCTTTTTTTTTTTTTGATGTGGGCACTTAGGGCTATAATTTCCCTCTTGAGACTGCTTTTAAAGTATCCCACAAGTTTTGTTGTGTTGTATTGTCTTTTTCATTAAGTTCCATGAATACTTTTATTTTGCTCTTTATTTGTTCCCTGACCCATTCATTATTCAGGATGGTGTTGTTTAGTCTCCATGTGTTCTTGTAGCTAGTTGGGCTTATTCTGGTGTTCATATTGAGCTTTATTGCACTGTGGTCGGATAGAATGCATGGAATAATTTCAATCCTTTTGTATTTGTTGAGATTTCTTTTGTGTCCCAGTATGTGCTCAATTTTGGAGAATGTTCCTTGAGGTACTGAGTAGAAAGTATATTCTCTGGTAATTGGGTGGAATATTCTGTAGATGTCTGAGAGGTCCATTGGTGTATTGTATTATTTAGTTCTAATGTCTCTCTCTGTGTGATGGTTAATTCTGGGCCTCAACTTGACTGGATTAGGCATGAATAAATAAGAGAAAAAGATCTTCAGATTGGACTACTTCAAGATGGATGGCTGACCCTAAATGTAGGTGTTACCTTCTGCTGACAGCCAGTATAAAAAAAAGGTCATGGCAGAGAGCTGGCCCCTTTTTTCCTGTGGCTGCCTTCTCTCTCACTGGTGAGTTTGTCTTCCTGCTGTGATCAACTCTTTGGATCCCAATGTGTATACTGAGATGGGCAGATCTCCTGGAATCCATTGGGCCTTCAGCACTGGATTGGAACTACTGAGACATCCAGCCTTGTGTACTGAGCAGTTCCCTGAATTCTCAGCCTCTCCAGTGTGGTGAGGCTGTTGTTGGACTCCCTGGACTCTATCCCATAAGTGAATCAGTAAATCTGTATATAAATATATATTCATTCTCTTGATTCTTTTCTTTTTTTTTTTTTTTGGTCTTTTCAAGACAGGGTCTCCCTGTAGCCCCAGCTGTCCTGGAATTCGCTCTGTAGACCAGGCTGGCCTTGAACTCACGAAGATCCACCTGCCTCTGCCTCCCAAGTGCTAGGATTAAAGGCATGTGCCACCACGCCCAGCTTTGATTCTTTTCTTTAGAGAACTCTGACTAATACACTCTTTACTTTTTGTCCAGTTGATCTATCCAAGGGGCTCAGTGGGGTGTTGAAGTCTCCCACTATTAGTGTGTTAGGATTAATCTGTGTCTTGAGATCCTGCAGAGTAGTGTTTATAAAGTTAGGTGCTCCAGAGTTTAGTGCATAGACATTTAGGATTGTGAAGTCTTCACAGTTAATTTTTCCTTTAGCAAGGATGTAATGACCCTCTTTGTCTCTTCTGATTAGTTTTACTTTGAGATCTATTTTGTCTGGTATTAGAATAGCCTCTCTGGCTTGTTTCTTGGTACCATTCACTTGGAATATTTTTTTCCATCCTTTCACTCTAAGGTGGTGTCTGTCTTTGAGGGTGAGATGGGTTTCTTGTAGACAGCATATAGAAGAATTCTGTTTCCTAATCTATTCTCCCAGTCTATGTCTCTTGATTGGGGAGTTTAGACCATTAGTATTTAAGGTTATTATTGAGAGATATGTGTTGCTTCCTTTCACATTATTTTTTGTTTGCATTCTTGGTCTAGGTTTGTATTTACTCTGTTATGCTTTTGTTGATTTCTCTCTTTAATTGCTTAGGGATAGTTGCTCCTTTCCTCTGTTCTTTGGATTGCTTTGAAGATTTTCTGAAGTGTTGGTTTCTTAGACATGTATTCTTTCATCTTGTTCATGTCATGAAAGATTTTTTTCTCCTTCAATTATAACTGACATTTTTGCTGGATATAGTAGTCTGGGTTGACATCTAAAGTCATTTAGCACAGGGAATACTTTTGTCCACATTCTTCTGGCTTTCATAGTTTGCACTGAAAAGTCAGCTGTGATTCTGAGGGCATTTCCCTTATATGTAACTTGTCATTTTTCTCTTGTGGCTTTCAGTATTTTGTCTTTGTTTTGAGCATCTAGTGTTTTAACAATTATATGACATGGGGAGTTTCTTTTCTGGTCCTGTCTGTTTGGTGTTCTATGTGCTTCTTGTATTTGTATGTGATTGTCTTTTTTCAGTTTGGGGAAATTTTCTTATATTATCCTGTTGAAGATCTGGTCAATAGTGTTGTCTTGGGATTCTTCTCCTTTCTCTATGCCTATGATGTGGAGGTTTGGTCTTTTCATAGTGCCCTGCATTTCCTGGTTGTTCCACTTTTGTGTTTTTTTGTTTTTTATTTTTCAATTTTTCATAATCTTTAGTTGAGCTTTCTAGTTACTCCATATTATCTTGCAGGTCTGATAGTCTTCTTTCTGCTTCTTCCATTCTGCTTCTGAGGTTTTTCCCCATCTTTTCCTGTTGATTGGATGAATGTTCAATTTCCTTTTACATTTCATCCTGTGATTTCTTTAGTATTTCCACTTCCCTCTGGAGCCTATCATTCTCATCTTGTAGCTCTTTGGTTTGTTGGTCATTTTCTTTTTTCATTTCAGCCTGTGATCTTTTCAGCATTTCCACTTCCTTCCGGAGTTTGTGATTTTTCTCCCTTTAGTTCTTTCCAACTTTTGTCATTATCTCCCTCTAGGTCCTTCTTGTGTCTTTCATTCTCTTCCCTTACTTCTCTAATTTATTTGAATATGTCTACAGTTTTCTTCTAAGGTCAGTGTCTTGGCTTCTTTCCAGGTAAATCTCATTGTAGGGATCTGCTGTAGGGCTGGTAGAGTTCAGTGTGGATTTATTATGAGCTTTTCCCATGTTTTTTCTTTGTGTCTTTGGCATGTGGATTTGTCTGTTTATTTGTTTCTTGGGATTCTGGCACCTAAACATTGGCTGCACAGACTATAATCACTAATGCTTCCTCTGTTAGGTCCTCTGCACCACAGCTCCACCAGGTTGATTGGGGCAGGGGGATTGTGTTGCTACTTTGGCCCGTGTACTGGGAGGCCCCCAAGGGACAAGGCAGTTCCACCTTGCCTTACTGGCACCTCACTGAGTCCAAATTGTCTCTATTTTTAACTTTCTTATCATGTGTCCCTGGGAAAATTATTTGTCCTGGAACCAAAGAACCCAGAAACTTCAGTGGGTTGCTCTGGGCTCAGATCTGCACCTATGATAGATTCTGAGAATGAATGATAACTCAAGACTTATTGACACCTCTGGTGAATGTTCTTGAAGCTGACATCTATCTGTAGAAATGACTGAGGGGCCTAAGGAGCTACCTAGGCTGATGAGAGGCAGTAGACATCAGCAGCAAGGTGGAGGTGCTGAACCAGGATCACAGGACAGCAATCAGTATATGAAAAACTTCACATATCCAGAGAAGCAGATCTGGGATAAGTAAATGTTGTCACAGAGTGAATGAGAATAACTTGAGCTGTGTTTCTTATGATACAGATTCCTAACTTATTTTTTCTATTTTAATATCTTTATTATTTTTATTTTATGTGTATGAATGAATTGCCTGCATGTATGTAAGTGTACCAGTGTTGCACAATACCCATGGAGGTCAGTAGAAGGTGTCAGGTCCCCTGGAACTGGAGTTATAGACAGTTGTCAGCACCATGTCGGTGCTGGGAACCAAACCTGGTTCCTCTGCATGAGCAGTCCATGCTCTAAATACTGAACCATCTCTCCAGCTCTTTATTTGTTTACTTTTGTTGTATGTGTGTTTTGCCTGCATGTCTGTAAGCGCATCACGTGCATGCAATGAGTGTGGAGGCCAGAAGAAGGTGTCAGATCCTCTGGAGGTTGAGTTACAGATATTTGTTAGCCCCCATGTGGATTTTGAGAACTGAACCCAGGTCCTCTGGAAGAGCATTCAGTGCTCTTAACCACTGAACAATCTGCCTAGCCCCATATGATACGTTATTTACCAGATCATCCTAGTCAACATGATAGGCCTTTTTTCGCCTTATGAAAATAACGGCAATTTTAAAAGAGTACAATTCCTGCTAAATTTTATTTCAGACTTTTCCCCCTAAAATATTAAATGGCATGAAATTAAAGAAGAAACTCCTAGATTGTTGGGATGTAACCTTGTCAGTGATAAGCACAGAGTCTTTGGAAAACACTATGAAGTGGGTGCTAACTATATTTTTTTCAATTGGGAAAGTTCCTTAAACCAGTCAGGATGAAGTAGGTTATTCTGTGCTGATGGGGTTTCAGACAAATGGTCATGCCCTTGAATTTTCAGCATCTCCTAATACAATGGTTGACTTCTTTGTCACATCCCTTGGCCATCACTTGAGAGGTCAGGCCACAGGTAAGAACATTCCTACTTACTGAGGCAAGATTCATATAGTCCAGAGCCTGAGACAAACACTTTGGTCCAGACATTGCACATGCTACCTGTAGCTCTATCACTGGTCTAAGCCAATGGCTTAGAAAGAACATCTCAGGAACAATCTGCAGAAGAGGGGGAGTGGTAGAATGTAAGGGCTGTGATTGGGGTGAACGGTAAAACTATGACATTATAGTCTGGACACTTATTTGATCAACTTTATTGAACATTCAAGCCCCTCCAGCTGGATGGTGGGAGCCTTGGGCTGTGTGGGCTGGGGCACAACTCCTTGCAAATTTGGTTTTATATGAAAAATGCTTGTACACACACACACACACACACACAAAGGAGCTAGATACTGAAAAGTCATTAAAGCAGGTTTTCATGCCAGGCCTGAAGAAAGCAAAGAGCTTGGAGGAAGATAGTCATTAAAATCCACTCTGTAAGATTTGCAGTTTAAAAGGGTATACTTAAAAAATAACATATATTTATATAGAGAGGTATTTCAGTAGAGATTTATACACAAATACAAAATAAACCATATAAGTTAATGGACTTGATTTCTCTGAAGTCATAGTCCAGTCATATAGCTTTAAAGAGCAAAGTGTATATTGGGTAAAATTTATTTGACAGGTACTCAACTCTGCCTAAGCTTTATCCACATATTATAGGATATTTTAAGGCTTAGTGAAATGTTTAGATTAGTTAAATTTGGTTGTAGGTTTGGGTGAAAATGATAATACATTTGAACTAATTGGGAATATAAAATGTTAATTGTTTTATTTATAATTTGTATTGAACTTCCAACAGTAACATTGGGGTTAAGGTATACAAATGGTCTCTATATTTTTCTGAATTATACAACATCACATTGTAACACTTTCTTTTACTTGTAGGACAATTTAAAGGAATTAAGCTTAAGTTTACTTCCCAAATAAGTATGCATACATTCAATGAGAAACAGTTGGGTAAATGTATATGAAAACTTATGCCTGGCTCCTTTTATGAGTATGTGTAATACGCACTTTAGGCTTCTATGTGGGTAAAAACATAAAAATTTAAAAAAAACAAAAAGAGGGAGGTGGGAGGTGGGGGTAGATATCCTTTCTGGGATACAAATGGAAACTCTGTGTTCAAATCCTATTGATAAATTTCAATTTTGAGATCTTTGAAACTAAAATGGGGAGGAGAATTTTTATGTTCCCCCAGGTAAAAAATCACCAATCTAAATGCCTGAATAAACATACAACTTTTGACTGTGCAGGATGGACTGGAAATGCCAGCAGAGAGGCTGCAACCCATCTAACATTAAAGGAAAACGAACCTCAGACATGCCTGTAGTCACAGATAATGAGCATCTCTCTGAATACTATTGGGGTTAACTGTTTATAACGGGCCCTAAGAAGTTTTACCTTCCAGATACTGAGAAACCTTCCTACCTCTCCTTCTTTATAGGAAAAAGAAAAACATGGGTAATGAATCATCCCAACTGTAAATTAGAGCCAACTGTTTTAAGTGGTATATTTTCTATAAAAACAGGTATAACATACCCTTTTTAATTGACTCATAAGCATAGGAACTTGTGAAAGGATAAGTTTTTCTAGAGCCAAATTCAATAAGTAAAGGTCTTTATTAAAGCTGTGTAATTAAGCAAAATATATTATACAGGAAAGCTCTGACATCAGCAATGAATAATTCTGCCTAGGACATATTGGCTAGGGGATTCAACTCCCCCCCCCCCAAATTATTAAAGGCCGTTTGCCTATAAGTGGGATATATGCAAGGAGAAAGGCAGGTAAATCCCTTTGTCAAAGACCTGGTGTGAACAAGAAAAAATGTTATTGGACTCATCTTGCTAATGTACAACTGGCCTCTGAAATGCCAGAGAGCATTACCAAAAGGCCAATGCAGTACAAAATATTGCCTCCCTGCAGACAAGCAAGACTCCTCCTACAGTATCACTCTACACCTCAACGCCTGAAATACGTGTCAACAGTGGCAGCCATGTGTCTAGATATATCCCAAATCTAATTAGGCTATTAGCTCTCTCCTGGAGGAATAACTTCACAGTGGATTGCCACAAGTTTATGTCCTCTAGTGGTTAGGAGATGTTGAAAGCCACAATAAGAACTTGTCAACCCTTTATAGAGAAACCAGTTTGTGGATTAGCATACCTACCAAGCAAATCGGTGTCTATGCTCACAGCTTAGAGCTTGCCATAATAATTAGTCCGGCTTTAATGCCTGTACATCCAATTGCTTGTTGCTTTGTTAGTATGACTAAAAAGGTATCACTTGGATAAGCTGGTCAACCCTCAAGGGAAACAACCTGAACAGACTAGAGTCCAAAGGACCACCTCAAAGAAAGTAGACTGTTTGTCTTCTCACCCACTTGTGCCCACTTTCCCAAAGCCTAAAGGGAACAATTTTGTGGAAGAGGACACATGTAGAATGTAAGGGGCTATGGAGAGATTGGGGTGAATATGAGACTAAGCAATATAACCGGACTCCTAACTGATCAACAATCCTGTGATACAAACTTCTACCACCTGGACTAATGGGAACCTTGGGTTTTTCAAAATTGGACTAAAGATAACTTGCAAACTGCACAATTACCTCAATTGTACGGCAAACTGAGTTAACAATCAAAGTTATCTGAAAACAAACTGTGTTATTATAATGTAGAATCCCCTAAAAATAAACAAATAATAAAAAAAAAGAAAGAACATCTCTATGGTCAGGCCTGCTAAGAGCTATCACTATGAATGCAGGTCCACTTCGTAAGGTTAAAGGTGTACATTACATGGATACTCCAGCCTGCAGTGCAAATCAGCACGTGTGTTGAAGTGAGTATAGGGGTTTCTTTATTTTCTCTAACAGAACACAATGTCTGTGTCAGTGTCTCATGTTTCTGAGTGGCAGAAACTTGCTCTAGACAGCTATGGTTAATTAGCTAATTTCATGTTTGATAGGTCAGAGCTTTATGTAAGTCACAATGAAGGACTGGTTTTAATGAGAAAGACATGGATTCTTCATTTGTCTCCATCTTAAATGGCCATTACACCTGTCCCTTGGCTGTCTCCCACCAGGTTAGGACATCAGCTGTCCCTGGAGATCTAGGGCCTTATTTCCTTCTAGGATCCCAGGACATGGGTAGTGTTCAAAAAGAAAGAGAAGAGCCCGTGTGGTGCGCACATTGCCTTTAATACTTGCACTGGGGTGGAGGCAGAGGCCGGTGGATCTGTCTGTGGTTCAAAACCAGCCTTGGTCTATATATTGAGTTCCAGGACAGCCAGAGCTACAGGAGACCCTGTCTCAAAAAAGGCCCAAAAAAAAAAACCCAAAAAGAGAGAGAGAGAGAGAGAGAGAGAGAGAGAGAGAGAGAGAGAGAGAGAGAAAACAGCAGGTTTGTCTCAGGAGAAACCTGCTAGCATTCTTGATTGTTAGAGATGATATGGCATAGGCTCCTTGCCAGCTCTACCCCCATAGCCCTCTCCTCTAGAAGTCTATTCTCCTTCCACATTTTCTTCATATGTTCCTAGAGAATTCCCACCAATCAATAAGGAAGAGTCAGTTATCATGGAGTATAGACATAGACAGCAAGTTTGGGGTAAGAAAGAACATTACACACCTAAAACTCCAAGGGGATTTGAGCCATCTGTGAGCACTAAGGTAGTAAGTGGTCAGTCAGCCCTCCTCAGTGGGAAGCAAGGGCATCCAATGGCAACTTCCCCACTGGAAAGTGAGTTAGAGCCATTTGAATGGGTACAAAGGATCCCTGCTTGTCCCTCAGCAGCAGAGGCTTGTACTATGCCAGCTCTGAGCAGGGACAAGTGTAACATACAATGTTTTCTTCTAATGTGACAGCCACAAAATCCCAGGTTTATACAAAACTAAGATGCATCTTTCTTCATATATTTACCCATTGACTAAATCTGAGTAAAATTTTTAAATCTGAGAATTATTTCCTTGGAAATATTTGCTATAGAATAGGGCTGGCATAGAATGAACACCAGATGAAGAACTGTCTCCTCACCAAGCCTGCCAGCCATCCAGCTCTGTGGAAAGATAGAAAATTGAGTGATATCTGATATGTACTTTGCAAAAAAAATTATATATGACTTAACCCATGAGCATCACTAGCCACAAAGTTCTGAAGACCCATGAACAGGACAATTCAAAATTCCTGGGGTAGCCCAGAATCTGGACAACTCCAGATTTCAAATTAATCCAATAGGTAAGCTCTTAATGAAACTAGGATGCTTTGGGTGATTAGTGACCACCTATTGAGGAGGAAGATGCCTGGTTTGGTGTGCTTTTAATGTTTGAAATTTTCTATTAATAATGTTTTAATCCCTGGTCCACAAGCCATATTTGAAGCCAAGAAGATGAAGGATATATTGAGTAGAATCTCATTCATAAAGAGACTTCCCTTTCAACTGCGCCCTCCTTACATCATACATCCTCACAGAATTTACACAGCATTTGAAGATTTTAGAAGGGAAATATATATCAAAAAAGGTTTTGTTAGGTAAAGATCATGACAACTTTCACTTTAAAATATTATAAGGTCTTAAAAGTATAATGAACATTAGACTTGAATATATTGATTGCATTACATATATGTTCATTAGGCATTTTTAGTTATATAATATGAAATATATATATTGAAATATATATGAAATATAGATATATAGATATGTTAGTTAGAATGTAAGCAACATGGGGGTTGATGAGATGACCTAGCAGTTAAGAACATGTCTGGATCTTGCAAAGGACCTGAGTTCAGTTCACAGCTCACCCCGAGGGCAGCTCAGAAGTGCCTGTAACTCGAGCTCCATGGGAATCTGATACACTTTTCTGGCCTTCAGGGGTACCCACTCTCATGTGAACATACTCCCACACAGACATATACAAATACACATGACTAAAGATATTAAAAAATAAGTCTTTAAAAAGGAGCACATTTACTGTGTCTTGCTAAAGTACATCTTGAATATCTATTATTCACAACACTCTACGATTTTGATTTCTGTTGAAATGAGGGTATTCCTTCATTACAGAGAAGGAATCTAAAGATAGAAGGCTAAGCATGCTAGTTACATTCCTCATTATTGGGACAAAATACCTGATCAAACAACTTAAGGAAGGAAGACCTTATTTAGGTTAACAGTTTGAGAGTATAGAGTCCAGCATGGCGGGGAAGGTGTGGCCACAGCAGCTTCACGTGCTGGTCACTTGTGTTGGTAGACAGGAAGCAGAGAGAGGAATGCTGTGCTTTGTTTCTTCCTTTTTTTTTTTTTTGGTCTTTTTGAGACAGGGTCTCCCTGTAGCCCCAGCTGTCCTGGAACTAACTCTATAGACCAGGCTGGCCTTGAACTCACAAAGATCCGCCTGCCTCTGCCTCCTGAGTGCTAGGATTAAAGGCGTGCGCCACCACGCCCAGAATTTTGACAGGGTCTCCCTGTAGCCCCAGCTATCCTGGAACTCACTACATAGACCAGGCTGGCCTTGAACTCACAAAGATCTGCCTGCCTCTGCCTCCGGAGTGCTAGGATTAAAGATGTGCACCACCACGCCTTGCTGTGCTGTGTTTCTCTTTTTTATGCAGCCCAGGAATTCACCCCAGGGAATAGTGCTGCTGCTTTTAATGTGGGTCTTTGGACTTTGGTTCCCATGCAGAAACTCCTTCACAAACAAGCCCAGAAGTTTGTCTCCTAGATGATTTTAAATCCTCTCAAGTTGACATTAACTAAGTAACTACTTGGAGGAATTCAACAGGACAATGCAATTATGGTAAATAGGTCTGTGAGCCCTAGGCCTTTCATTCTTCACCTCTGTGTTCCTATTGGCCAGTAGGACTGTCCATGACAGCCCCAGAAGACATCTTTCCAAGCATCTATATAGATAATGGATCATTGGGTCCACACCCAAGAGCATCTTAACGTGACGATTAGGAGCTGTTGTGTCAGGTGCTTGTTCTGCCTGAGCGGGTGAAAGCTATTTCATTTTTGTGGGCCTGGAGAGACCTGAGCTGGACCTTTCCTGCTCTGTGTGTTCTTAAGATGAGGCCCAAGCTCAGGGCTGTGGGCCTATAGTACTCCACTTCTGGGTTTTCTGCAAGCTCCTAGGCATGCAGGGATGCATCTGTGACAGTTTGGCCCTTAGTAGGAGGGTAGAAGGCAGTTCTGCTGCCCACTCTGGATGGGCAGGCTCTTGGCCCTTGTGGACAGTGTCAGCTGGTGGACTCGTGTCTCTACAACTGAGTTGATCACTGTTTGGATGTTTATAGAACAGGTCACATCTATATCTCTGGGTTTACATCCCCTTTTGTTCAAATTGCTTCTTGGAGGTAGTGGCCCTGTCTCATTAATCTCAATACCTCTAGCAGCTGGGTGTGTGATGGGGTGAGGCAGGGAGCCTATCAGGAGACTGGTGCTCAGCACATCAATATGTGGCCAATGATGGAATGTTCCACATTCTGGAATGCGGTACATTCTCTTACTTAAATCCATCTGCCCATGCACACTGCAGGTAACCCTACAGGTTCTAGCCTCTGAAGTTAAAAAGTATTTTTAATATCAACTATTTTTTGAAAGTGATGCTGTTCATCTGTTGAATCGAACAAAGGAATGAATTGGGTGTGCACATTGCCTATGTGAATCTAAGTATGTACATATGTGTGGTGTGCCTTATAATGAAGCTGGGAGAGCCTGGGCATGGTGTTGTTCATTGGCTCCCATGCTGTGTGATCTTGGGTCTCAACTTCCCTTTCTGTGGTTATTTGTGGTGTAATGATTACCAAGCTCAGAGTCTGGCTCTGAGCAGATAAATCTACATCCTAATCCTAGTGATAGTACTCAGCTCCTGGTTAAATTACTGAGCCTCCTCGGTGTCAGTTTCCTTATCTATGAGAAGGGAGTGTCCCCATCTCAGCAAGTCCTTACAAAACCCTTAGCTCAGCGCCTGGCTGTGGTGAGGCTCCCCAAATGTTGCTTGCATTACTCACTCCAATCTCAGGGCAAGCCTCAGAACTCGAACAGGATAACACAGCTGCCTATAGCTGTTGAAGGGAAAGCGCTCCCTAAGGCAGAGGTGTTGAGACTTGAAAAAGGCTCCAAGTCCCTGGCTCCCATTTCAGCTGTGAAATGGGTGGGATCCTGACCTCTACACATAAGAAAAGGTTCAAAGTGTCTAGTCCACCTGGGGGAAAGATAAAGCTCCTCTGAGAGACCTAGGGAGAGAATGAATTGCTAACTGTGCAGGCTTTTCACTCACCACTACCCTCTTCCATTTGTCAGTGTTTACTGTGTTGACATTTTCTCATATCTCGTCATCTCAAAGTCTATAATCCTTCCACATTTTCTTCATACATCCCTAGAGACAGTCTGTCTTCAGGGAGTGTGGAGATGGACAACAAATTTGGGAGTTAAACAAAAGACCACTGTACACCTAAAACTTCAAGAGGAATTAAAAGCAGTGTACTTGTTTGTGAGCACTGAGGTGGCAAAGGGGCAGTAAGCCCTCCTCGGTGGGAAGTGAGGGTGCCCAGCTCGGGTGCAGCTTGGGGCGGAGTGCTTGCCAAGCCTACATGGGGTCTTGAACTCCATCTCCAGCATCAGGAGAAAATAAGAACTACCCTCGAGAGAGGAAAAGCGGTATCTCAGGATCCTGTCCTTGGGACCTGGAGGAGGACTTGAGCGGAGAGCCTAGCCCAGGACAACTTCCCCACCTCCTGCAGGCATTCCTAAATGGAAAGCTGGGTTAGAGACATTTGAATGGGTGTAGAGGACCCCTTCGAGGCCTGAGCCTGGGCTTTGTCATGGTTTTTAGAATTAGTGAAGAAGGATGCATAAGAAGGTAGTGGTCTGGGGCAGCCTCTACCAACATTGCCTCATCCTATGGAAGCCTAGGGACTTCTAAGGGAGCAGGGCAGATTTCCACTATGACCTTTGGCATGTCACTAAAGTCTGTAATTGAACTTCTGAATTGTGCTTTACACAAAAGCAAGAGGAAAAAGCTATGGGCTCTCAGACCAACTCCTGTGCTTTTTGAGGCCCTGGTAAAGCAATGGAACCCTCCCCAGCCTTCCTACCTTCCCTTGGAAGAAAGCAGGGTGCTTTGCCATTGGGATGAAAGAATTTATGTTAATTGTCCCTAAATGTTTAAATCCTAGATAAGCAAAGACAACCTTATTCCTCAGAGCTAAAGATCTGTTAGCTTGCATTGCTCTGCTGTACTCCGGTAAGCACCACTTGCTAACTGCAGTCTGTTAATAAAGACTAAACAGGCATAGACACAGACAGTGGGTAACGCTCAGTGGTAGACTACTTGCCTAGAATGCTTAGGTCAAGCATTGGATTCCCACCCACCATTGAGATAGATAGATAGATAGATAGATAGATAGATAGATAGATAGATAGATTAATAGATAGATGATAGATAGATGATAGATAATAGATGATAGATAGATGATTGATAGATAGATAGATAGATAGATAGATGATAGATGATAGATAGATAATAGATAGATGATAGATGGTGTCACCACTAGGTAGTTACCCACTGTATATAGTTTTTCTTTTCCTGCACACTATTTAGATAGATAGATAGATATTTAGATGGACCTGATGTTAATAGCACTTTAGATGCATTCGTCATTATGTACACCCAAGGCTATATAAATGCCTTAGAACGTATGCCCCAGGGGCTAAGGACAGTACTGGCTCTGAAGTGCACTGTACTTCTGTTGTCACCAGGGCAGGAATAAACTTAGTCCTGAAGGGCTGAGCTACACCAGAGAGGATGAAGCAAGCAGTAGGTGAAAGGGAAGTCAAAACTAGGCATTCTGCTGGGAGCAGCCAGGTAAGCTGTGACATTCAAGGTTTTCTTCGGATAGGTTGTTAAGAGGAAATGGCAGACTTGGTGTGCGTTATGATCTGTATTTTAATTGTTCTTACTAGGCAGAGACTGCACCACCACTTCACACCTGCACACGATTGTGCAAGGAGCACTGGGCTAGTTTACTTTGGTTGAGCTACAGTCAGTGTGATCAAAGCCATGGTGCCCTTAGAAAGAGTTCCTTCTGCCTTCTTTAGAGCCCCAAATAATTTCTTCTACCATCACTTGACAAACGTTAACTCCTTCTCCTCCAACTTTGCATTTGCTGACCAAAACATTTTGTTTATAACAGGTTTTTTTTATTAAAATAAAATGAGCACAAACAAAGCGGTAGAATGAGATTTTACAATAAAAATCGGTGTCCCCGTTTGCCTCCAAGGTAGCAGCCACATCTGAATCAGGAGTCAAGCCTGGTCATGACCCCGGAACCCTCAACCCTTTCAACTAGAAGAGCTTTACTTCTCAGAGCATAGCATAGAAGGCAACAGTCTAGCAGGCCTGCATAATGTTCTAGATCAAAATGTGCTCACTCTAATTCCTTTGTCTTTTATAAATATATTTCTTTTTGGTCTCTTTGAGACAGGGTCTCCCTGTAGCCCCAGCTGTCCTGGAACTCTCTCTGTAGACCAGGCTGGCCTTGAACTCACAAAGATCCACTTGCCTCTGCCTCCCGAGTGCTAGGATTAAAGGCATGCACCACCATGCTGTCCTTTATAAATATTAACATCTATTTGAATTATAACTTTTGCTACCAAAACAAACTAGTTACCTCCAATTCAAGCTTGATTAGGTTCAAGGTAACCAGTGGGGAAAGAATACACTGTGGGTGGTAGTTTTATTCTTTTGTCAATGATTGTGAGTTTAAAAAAAATTACTTTTTCACATTAACGATCGCTTATATGTCCTCTCTAAATCTGTATGTGGTTCTGTAAAATTGTCATGATTATCCTTTTATAACCCGCTGTACACAGAAGCACAGTGTACTCCTGTCCTCAGTATTAGGATTAATCAGGGAATGTCTGTTGGAGAGACAAAGCTGGTGAAATGTCGGGCTCTCCATGAGCCACTGATGCATCTGAATGTGTTGTCTCCCCAAACAGTAGACTATGAGGTGAGACCTTTTGCTTTCAACTTATTTGAAGTAGCTTTTAAAGAATCAGTGTTGGAAGACAATCCATAATTTATTCACCAATTTACTTATCACCTATTCAAAGCTCCCCGTCTGGGGGCAGTTATAGATAAGCTTTCCAATGCTCTTTGAAGGATCTGTTTTTCTCTCTCTCTCTCTCTCTCTCTCTCTCTCTCTCTCTCTCTCTAAACAGCCTCATGGGGAGCACAGGACTTCAGTCCTGAGCCCAGGGAGCTCCCGCACAAGCCGCAGAGATGTGTTCCTAGTCTGTAGGGCTTTTTTTTGTGTCAGGCATTCCAGTCCTTGAACTGCAGGGACACATGATTTTAATCCTCACAATTATCCCAGTACTATCTACATTTTACAGATGAGAAACACACAGAAAGGTTCATTACCCTTCTTGTGGAGCCCAGCTTCTGGGTCCATCTTGATCTAACTGCCCTTTCCTAAGGCCACTGCCCATAGGTGATTCCATCCTCCCACACCCCCAGGGCTACATTGGCTTCCAGTGTTTTGATCTGCTAGAATCATTCCTTCCTTAGATCCAGGTGGGGTTCCCAGAGCTAGAGGCCTTTCTCTCCTTGAAGATGCTCGCTAGCTTTCCTCCAGTTTTCTCTGGATGGATGTGGCCTCGTCCTTGAGTACTTCTCAGAAGTACATGGAGTGCGCATCGGACACGGGATTGGAAGGACACATGCTCTCTCTCCCCTACTCTTGTAGACACGCTTTTTTGCTGCATAGGGTCTGGACTACTTACTCTCAGAGTAAGCAAGGACCCCCAAGCCAGAATGGTCAGGAGCCTGCTGGAAGAGTCTGTACTAGCTTTGTGGTACTCAATATGTCTCAGTTTCTCTGGGAGACAGGGAATAATAATAGTCCTATCTGTTTAGGTGAATTCATACTCAAGAAAGCAAGCAGGTCAAGTCAGCGGAGAGTGCTCAGGAATAAAAGGGTTCTCTTGTTAGCTCAGTGAGTGTCCACAAATGTCTGTGTGTGCATATGTGAGAGTCTATATGTGTACATGGCTGTGTATATACAAGTATATACCTGGACACATGTGTGTATACAAGTGCTTTGTAGATGTGTTTATGAGAGAGTCTGTATGTGTGTACATGTATTTGAATGTATGTACGTGAGTGTATGTGTGTGTACACAGGTGTTTGTATATGAATATGAGAGAAGAGTCTATATGTGTGCGTATGTGGGTGTGGACGTATTACGTGTGCATCTGTGCAAGTCCGTGTATATGTGTGTGAGGGATTCTATATGTGCCTGCACATGTGTGTACTCACACATGTGTATGTGAAAGACTCTATATTTCTGTGTTCATGTGTGAGGATGCATGTATCTGGGAACAAGTGTGTGCATGTGAGTGTATGTGTATCTGGTGAAGGCCAGAGCCACCTGTAGCTAGTCACTAGCTAGAGATCACCTTTCCTCTTCTCAGCCTACAGCTCCTCCCAGGACCAATGCTTTCCAGACCCCCTTTGCCCTTCTCCGTGCTGTCTGCATCTGTCCCGAAGTGAAGGAGACATTATGACATCTTTGATGACAGGCTCCCTATCTGTTTGTACTCTCTTTCCCAGGCATCTGTGGCTGGAGTGTTCTTCCTGAAAATCACCAGTACATAGTGAAAGAAAAGAATGGGTATGTGCACCACAGGCCTACCTCTAATCGTGGTTCTTAGGCACTGGGGTCACCACTGGAAAGTACGCATCTAGGTCCCTGTTAATTCAGTGGTGTGCATGACAGTGGTGGCTCAAAGGAAACAGAACTTCAGGTCATGCTCCAATCTGGTTCCTCTCTTCAAGAGCTGCAACCTTCCCCTAGGAGTCCCCAAACTCTGTTATCACTGTGGAAATTAACCAGGTTGTATGACCCAGCTTGGAGTTCTAAGACAGCTGTGGCTAGAGCAGTTGAGCCTAGAGAACCCAGCCTTCCCAGCAGGATCTGCTGTTAGCTTGCTCTACAGATGGTCTCCTTAAGTACCAACTTCCAGATCTCTCAATTCCTAGATGACTATGTTGATGGGAGGAGTCTCAGGGTAGGGGTCCCAGACACCCTCCCCCACGCCCTGTGCTCCTGTGTTCCCTGTCTCTCAGCAAGAGAACTTAGACAAATTCCTTAGTCCAAGGAAAACTCACAAACTATCAACTGAGCTCCCTAGGAAATTATAGAATTAATGTGGGGTCCTGGTATTTTTGTTTTTGTTTACTGGGTATAGCTTTCAATGTTAAACTGATCTCTCCAACTGGTCTTCCTCATTATCTTGGAAATAGAAAATGGAATTTCAGTTCCCAGGGCAGGATGGGGCATTCCCACAGATGGGCGCAGGGTTTCTCTGAGTGATGAAAAAACTCCAGAGTTACACAGCGGTGACACTTGCATGGATGTTAAACTGCCGGAGATCACTGAGTTGGATATTTTCAAAGCTGACTTGGTCTATGAGTTCTACTGCAATGAAGCTGTTCCATGAGACTAAGAAGGGCAAAGACTGCATCCTCCCCTTTCCCAGCTGCCTGCCTTATCAACCCCCAGGAGGTGTAAGTCTGAAGGACTCAGGAATTAAGGCTGGCAGTTGAATGGGGTGACGGTCCCTAGCTGAGCATTGCCAAGGCAGGAAGCACACATTTGTGATATCTTCCTAAGCCAGATAAAGAAAGCATTTGCTGCCTTTGTGTTGGATTTCTGTCAATTAGAAGGTGTAGGCAGGGTGAGTGCAGGATGTTTGCCCTCAAGACTCAGAAAACTTACCTGGAAACCAGAGAGCAGAGGGGACTGAAGGCAGAACTTGCTCATTCAAGCCAGAAAACCCCTTTCTCCAAAGAGTTCCAGACATGTCATGGACAGCCATCCCAAGGAGAGCTGGTGACACTTTCTGCTTTTGTTTAAATGCTAAAATATATTTACTCAAGAGTCACTTCAGGGGTCAAGAGATTAGCAACCAAAATACAGCCAGCATAGCCCATTCTGGCTCTTGGAGGCCAGAGCTGGAGAGTTCCTTTCTTGGGGACAGTGCTTCACAGAAGGGCTGGCCAGGTAGTTGGTGCCCGTGAACAAAATAAGCTAGCACAAAACAGAGTCAGTTTCCTGCTTGGCCTGCGGGGAAGACAAGCCCTTCACTTCCGGCTTCCTCCAGTGCTGTGGGAGTCGAGCCCACGTGAAGCAGTGGGCAGTCTCACAAGGTATGTGACACAAGCAGATTCCCCACACGGGAAGACTAGAAAGCTCACAACAGTGTGTTCTTACTGCTTGGGGAATCTCACTATGTAAGTCTTGCTATATAATCCATAGTGCCCTGGAACTCAGGAGCCACCTGCCCATATCTGCCCCATCAACACCCAGCTACAGCCTTTCGATTAGACAGTAACCCTTCCTTTGTGCTCTGAGTGTACAGATCCCATATACATACTCCTTCCTGTTCCTGCCTTCTAGGAGGACTTCAGAAGTGGGCCGGGAACGAGCTAACTCGGAAACAGGGTCTTTGAAGAAAGTGGAGTCACTGGGGGATTCCCCTAAGCCAATATGAATGGTGTCCTTAGACAAAGGGGACCACTGGGGAGGGACATACACATGCTGAGGTGGAGTGATGCCCTTGAGTGCCAGAGACAAGAAAGGATGGTTAGCAAACTCCAGAAGCCAGAGCCACACAGATCCTCCCTCCTGTACTCAGGAGAAACCCACCTGCTACTGACAGGCACCAGGACCCAAGGAAAACAAACTTCTCAGGCATCCTGTTGGTAGCTTCCTGTTTGAGCTGCTTCAGAAAGAGCTGAAAGAAATACTTTTGTCTCTACCCACAGAGATGAACCCAAGACCCTGTACCAACTGCTATATAGATTGTTTTCTTCCTGGATATAGGTGGAATAAGGCTTTGTTTATAAACCAGATATTGTTACAGACAGACCACTGACCACAACCAACAGTAAAAGAGAAAAATGACAAGTGTTCTGTAATGAAATAGCCAGTGTCGCTTGAGCCATTAGAGAGTAAAAGAACCATCACTTGAACAGAGCACTGCAGGCCCTGGCCAATCTGATAAACAAGGTGGCTGCTGCTGTTACATTTTGAGTCACGAGTGCCTCCCCAAAGTCCATTTGCAAGAGGCCTGCTGGACACAGGCAGGAGCTGGGGGGGGGAGTAGGGGCACAGTTGCTAGAGCTTTCTGGAGGTGCAGGTTAGTGGAAAGGAGTTAGGTCTTTAGGGGTGTGGCCCTGAGTAGGATACTGGGTCCTGGCCCCTTCCCCCACCCTTTCACTTTTCTTCTGGGCCCCTCTGGGAGGAGCAGTCTTTTCTGTGATGCCCTCCTGCCTTGGCACACTGGGCTGCCACAATCCCAAAGGCAAAGGAGCTAAGTGCTGCACTGAAAACTTTGAAACCATTTCTCTTTTCATTTGAGCTCAGGTATTTTGTCATAGCAAAGGAAAGCTGACCAACACAGGGACTAAGCAGCATACCTAACCGATATGTATTAACATGTTATTCAGAACAGCAAGCAGTTTAGAACTTATTGATAGTTGAATTCTGGACTTTTCAATTTAATATTTTCACACTATGGCTGACTGCAGGTAAACAGATGCACAAGGTGACGGGCTACTGCAGCTGTTCTCCCAGGGGATTACAGGTCTCCAGGAGGATGTGGAGGTTGGGCAGTCAGGCCTCTCTGACCCCAGGTGGGGAAGTGTAGGTGGGCAGGGCCTTAGAAGGTCTTCTGGAACTTTCCTGACTCTAAAGGTCTCAGTACAGAGAAAAGGATCAGTTAAGGATAAAATGTTGGGTCAGAGCCAAGAGTACATTCAGGAATGGGAGGGGCCCAGTCGCACTTTGTGAGACTGCGTGTGTTGTAAGCAGAGACTAGAGAGGATGAGAGAGAAAAATGAATGTCTCCCCCTAAGGGGTGGACTGTCCTCTGTAAGCCTGTAGAGGCAGATAAGGACCAGGATAGCTGGTCCACATGCACATGGACGCTTCTGTGATAACCCAACTGGGCCTCCTCCCTCCCAGTCTGCAGAGGCAGATTTCCTGTGCCTGGGCACTCACTCTGCTGTGCCCTGGGCTTGGGAGCCTCGCTGTATGTCTCTTCTTCCCAGCCCTAGGAGCAGGAAAGCATACCAACTACGCAGCAATGTTCAACGTGGTCATCGTGATGGTCCTTAATCAGCACCGCTGGGTGGCTGCATTGAAGAACTGCCCCACAGAGCTTTTCCTTAGTACGGAATGAAGAAGAAAGAAGAAAGGGCGCTCACTGTCATAACCTCAGCATTAGGGAGGTTGAAGCATGAGGATTGCTGGGAATTCCAGGCCAGCTTCCTGAACTATTGAATCGCAAGGCTATAGAATGAGACCTTGTCTCAAAAACTTGCCTCACAAAAAGGAATGCAGTGTAAGTTAAGAGCTCTGTAAGGACGTGCATGCATTGCAGAGTGGTGACTGCATCCGTTCTACAAGGCTGCAGGAGAGCTTGAGGACAGGCAGAGAAAGCAGAGAACTTGCTATCCAGAGCAAATGCCAGCTTCCTCCTCTTTCCCTCCAGGGCACCTGTAGTCCCCAGGAGGCACAGGCTGGGAGCTAAGATGGGCTGGTTTTAGGGGAGCGGGTCTCCCTAACCCACTCATTTCTGTTTGGTTTTGTCTAGTTTTCTTTTTCTCCATGGGTCCTCCAACAAAGACTACCAGACCAATCCAATTTCACATGTAGGTAGAGCACAGAGGATTTCATAACTGAGGTGAGGGCGAGTTCACTGTAGTCCCTGGGGATAAACAGGACTTGTCCCTGGAGATGCAGCAGCTCACACCCTGTCACCCAGCTCACCTGCTGCTCTCCTCCTGTGGCCCCCATAGAGGGGGCAGTGCTCTCCAGAGATGAAAAAACAGGACCCTGGATGTTCCTGGTGGGCATGGGCTTTGCTGTGACAACTGAAGTGGTGGCATCCTCTGCAGATATTAGAGAACTTATCTTTTTTTTTTTATTTCTTGGGGACTTGCTTGTATGCACAAGCACCTGTGCACACGTGTATTGTGTGCATGGGTATGGGAGACAAATCTACTAAAAAAGTACCACTCAGCCCTATTAGTGTTTTTGTCTCTGGTGAACTTAGGAAATATAAAATGATTAATCCATTTCCTCTTCCCTTTTGTGCATGTTAAAGTCATTACGTTGCAAAAACAGGGGTGATATCTGTTTATATTTCCATCGTCAAACATCACTACAGAGTAACTATTATTATATATATATATATCTCGAGTAGACAGAGAGACAGAGAGAGAAGAGGCCCACCTCCTGTGACAATCTTTGTTCAAGGGTAATTAGGTTGGAATGGCTGGAGATTACCACTCATCATAAGTGTGAATTTGAGATTCTTGACATTGTGAGTGGGTTCTTGCCTGGAAGGCATGCTTATCTTCAAAGCTGGAACACACTGGCAAGTTTTCTGGTTCTCCTGAATGTGCACTTTATGGATCAAAAACCACAGAAGTACAAAAGGAAAAGTGCTCACTCACCTTGCATGAGAAAATTCAGAACCCAGTATTTAGATTACTTATTTTTGTATTTGCTTATTTATTAACAAACTTATTTGTTTATTCAGTCTCATTCTATAACTGATTTGGAACTCTTTATACAACCCAGCCTTGTCTTCAATTCACGACAATCTTCCTGAGTGCTGGGATTACAGGCATGAGCCACCATACCCAGCTCTATCCCTTACTCCATGGTGCAACGTGGCCCACACCAAACTGGGAGAAGCTAAAAGTGTGCTAGGTACTTCCTTGGAAACAGCATCATTAATTTTAATAAACCTGGGCAAGTTGGCCAGTGACCTTTTACTCGTGAGTATTTACCTAAAGGACCCGAGTCAACACATTTGAGATTTTTTAACACCTGGGTATTACAGTACTGTTCTCAGTAGCCAAGTTATAGAATCAACTCAGGTGTCCAACAACAGAGGAATGGATAAATAAAATATAGTTTATATACATAGTGGATTTTCCTTCACCATCAAGAGGGAAGTCATGTGATTTTTCAGAAAGATGGATGTAATTAGAGGTAATCATATTAAGCAAATTAAGCCTGTCTCAGCAAGATAAATATTCGTTTCCACTCATGTGTGGACCTTTTTTAAAAATTTTGTCTATTTATTTATGTGTATGAATGTACTGTCTGCATGTAGGTTTGTGCAATCGTGTTGTGCAATGCCGCGGAGGTCAGAAGACGGTCTCGGATTCCCCTGGAACCAGAGTTCTCCTGGAATCGGAGTTATAGACGGTTCTCAGCCACCATGTGAGTGTTGGGGATCAAACCCAGGTCCTCTGAAAGAGCAGTTGGTGCTCTTAACTGCTAGGCCATCTCTCCAGCCCATGTGTGGACCTTTTTAAAAAAATAGATTTAAATTATTTTTATTTTATGTATATCACTTGCATGTACATAAGCGCGCTCATGTCCTGCAACGCTTGCAGAGGTCAGAAGAGGGTGTCAGATCCCCTGGAACTAGAGTTGGAGAGATGGTTGTTATCTGCCACGTGGGTGTTGGGAATCAAACCCAGGTCCTCTGTAAGAGCAGCCAGCTTTCTTAACCACCGAACTATCTCTGCAGTCCCATGGCCCTTTAGTTTTATATACATACACAAAATCATGTATGTAAGGAGGCCTGGGGTATGCTCACCAGATGATATACAATATATGCTAACACAGTACCATATCCAATGAAAAAATTAAGGCATTAAAACCAATAGCAAATATATATAATCAATATATACATATATGTACATATGCATTGTTTAAAATGTATATGTGATAAGTAATCTTCGTTGTCTACTTGATGTACCTAGGAAGAAAGATCCTCAGTGAACAATTTTCTCCTTCAGGTCGGCCTGTGGCCATGTCTATGGAACATTTTCTTGCTGTTTGATGCAGGAGGACCCAGCCCACTCTGGCAGTGCCATCCCTAGGCAGGTGAGCCTGGGCTGTGTAAGAAAGATGGATGAATACTGAGTCTGGGAGCAAACTGGTAAGCAATGTTTCTCCTTTATATTCTGCTTCAAGCTTCTGCCTTGAATTCCTGCCTTGGCTTCCCTTAGTGATGGACTGTGATCTGTAAACTTTGGTCATTGTGTTTATCACAGCAACAGAAAGCAAACTAGAACAGTATATATATTTGAAATCTGATCCAGCTGAAGTGCATCATATTTCCAGTGCAAAAAAACTGAGTGGTAGTATTTACTTTTTTGTGCCTGAAGGATTTTTTGCATAGTTTTTTAAATTTTTGTATTGTTATTAAACTTTTTCATACACCATTTCTCAGTCTAATTTAGACTCATTTTCCTTTCCATGCCCTCCACCCCACCTGAGTTCATGCATTCTGCCATACATGTCTTGAATCTTTTTCTGAGTCTTTATAAAGGTTTTTCAAAGAATAGGTTTATTGTTTGGGGGAGAACTTCACTGTTTCAGTCGATTCTTTGTCCCAGTTCTTTTGTTATTGTTGTTGTTCCCTCCAACTTGTATTGTTTCAACATATGTATGTATGTATGTATGTATGTATGTATCTATCTATCTATCTATCTATCTATCTATCTATCTATATGTCTCACCTATACTAAAATTATGTCATCTGCAAACAAATCATATGTTATTTCCAAATCATATTTCAGGATTCACATTTTTCCCTTTTAATTTTATATTACTCTAAAATATGCCTACATACCTTCCTCCCATATACCAAGATTACAAAGTCTCAAAATAAGTGGTAGGTTAATTCTAGAACCTGTCAAGGGATTCCCATTATAAGAGCACAGTTGCTTTCAGGTAAAAAGGAATATAACATAAAGTTGCTCAGTTTGCCTTACAACTAGATACTTTGTACTAGCATCCACAGATGAGGGATACCATTCATCGTTTGTTTTTCTGGGACTCTGTTACTTTATTTAACATAATATCTTCTACTTCCATCCATTTACCTGCAAAGTTCATGATGTCATCTTTCTTTATTTACCACTGCATAGAACTCCACTGTGTAGATGTACCACATTTTCTCTATCCACTCGTCAGTTAAGGGGCACTTGTGTGGTTCGAGCTCTTTGCTATTGTGAAGAGCTGCAATAAACATGATTGTGCATGTATCTCTGCAGTAGGTTGAGTCTTGTGGGTATATACCCAGGAGTAGTATGACTGGATCAGGTGGTAGGCTCATTTTGAGTCCTTTATTTATTTTTTTAATTAATTAATTTTTTAATCAAATCTAGACCCGTGTCACCCCCCCATTCCCCCACCCCACCAGAGCTCATACAATCTGCCAAACATGCTTTTCATCTCTTTCTCAGTCTTTCTCAATATTCTCCATATGGAAGTTGACTGTTTTGAGCAGAAGTTCACTGTTTCAGTCAGTTCTTCCATGCAGTCTTTTCTGTTGTTGTTGTTGTTGTTTCCAACATGCATCACTCCCAACTGCTTTGGACAAAAGCTCAAGGGGCCATGCACGAGAAATACTTACAACTAGGTAATTGGCACTAGCATCCACAGATGAGAGATACCATTCGTCGTTTGTTTTTCTGGGACTGTGTTACTTCACTCAGCATGATGTCCTCTAGCTCCAGCCATTTTCCTACAAAGCTCGTGATGTCGTCTTTCTTTACTGCTGCATAGAACTCCATTGTGTAGATGTACCACATTTTCTCTATCCACTCGTCAGTTGAGGGGCATTTAGGTTGGTTCCAGCTCCTTGCTATTGTGAAGAGAGCTGCAATAAACATGGCCGTGCATGTATCTCTGTGGTGGCGTAAGTCTTGAGGGTACATGCCCAGGAGTGGTATGGCTGGGTCGGGTGGCAAGTTCATTCCAAGTCTTCCAAGGGTTCTCCACACTGCTTTCCATAGTGGCTGTACGAGTTTACATTCCCACCAGCAGTGGATGAGTGTTCCCCTTTCCCCACAACCTCTCCAGCACTTGGTATCATTTGTTTTCTTGATCCTAGCCAGTCTTATTGGAGTAAGATGATATCTTAAAGTGGTTTTGATTTGCATTTCCTTAATGATTAGTGATGTTGAACACTTCTTAAGGTGTTTCTCAGCCATCTCTAATTCCTCACTTGTGAAGTCTCTGTTCAGTTCTTTGCTCCATCTATTGAGTGGGTCATTTGTTTTCTTTCTTCTTTGTTTTTTGAGTAGTTTATATATTCTGGAAATCAATGCTTTGTCAGATGTTTCTGCGGTGAAGGTTTCCTCCCACTCTGTGGGATTTCTCTTCACTTCCTTGATTGTTTCTTTTGATGTACAGAAGCTTTTGAGTTTAATGAGGTCCCATTTGTCAACTGTTGACCTTAATTCTTGCGCAGCTGCTGTCTGATTTAGGAAGTCTTTTCCTATAGTCTTGTAGTCTGATGCCAACTTTTTCTTCTATCACCTTCAGAGTTTGGGGTTTCACGTTGAGGTCTTTGATCCACCTGGAGTTGACTTTTGTACAGGGCGAGAGGTAGGGGTTGAATTTCATTCTTCTGCAGGTGGTGATCCAGTTTTGCCAACACCACTTGCTGAAGATGCTGTCTTTTCTCCATTGTGGCTTCTTGGCCCCCTTGTCAAATATAAGATAGCTGAAATTGTATATGCTCAGATTTGGATCTTCAGTTTTGTTCCATTGGTCAACAGGTCTGTTTGTGTGCCAGTGCCAGGCTGTTTCTATGACTATAACCCTGTACTATAGTTTGAAGTCTGGTTCATTTTGAGTCTTTTAAGTGTTCTCCGTACTGTTTTCCTTAGTGGTTGTACATTCCCACCAGCAGTGGGTGAGTGTTCCCCTTTCCCCACAACCTCTCCAGCACTTGGTGTTATTTGTTTTCTTGATCCTAGCCAGTCTTATCAGAGTTAGATGATATCTTAGATTGGTTTTAAGTTGAATTTCCTTAATTATTAGGGATGTTGAACACTTTTTACGATGTTTCTCAGCCATTTTTATTTCCTTACTTGGGAAGTCTCTGTTCAGCTCTTTACTCCATCTTTTGAGTGAGTCATTTGTTTTCTTCCTTGTTTTTTGAGTAGTTTATATATTCTGGAAGTTAATGCTCTGTGAGATGAATCAGCAGTGAAGGTTTCCTCTCTGTGGGTTTTGTCTTCACTTTCCTGATTATTTCTTTTGCTGTACAGAAGCTTTTGAGTTTAATGAGGTCCCACTTGTCATTTGCCAATCTTATTTCCTGCACAGCTGCTAGCTGCTGTCTGATTTAGAAAGTCTTTTCCTACACCTATGTCTTATAGGTTGCTGCCAACATTTTCTTCTATCACCTTCAGAGTTTTGGGTTTCACGGTGAGGTCTTTGATACGTTTGGAGTTGATTTTTGTACATGGTGAGAGGTATTGGTTAATTTTTATTCTTGTGCAAGTGGTAATCAGTTTTGCCAACACCATTTTCTAAAGATGTTATCTTTCCTCCATTGAGTCTTCTTGGCCCCTTTGTCAAATATAAGGTAGCTGAAATTGTATGTGCTCAAGTTGGATCTTTAGTTTTGTTCCATTGGTCTACAGCTCTGTTTTTGTGCCAATACCAGACCGTTTTTATGACTATAGCCTTGTAGTATAGTTTGAAGTCTGGTATAGAGATACCCCCTGTATTGCTCTTTTTGCTCAGTATTGCTTGGGCTATTTGGGGTCTTTTATTTTTCCATATGAATTTAAGGATTTTTTTCAAGCCTGTGAAGAAACTCATGGGGATTTCAATTGGGATTGTGCTGAATCTGTATATTAATTTGCATAGAATGTACATTTTTACTATATTAATTTTTCCAATCCATCAGCATGGGAAACTTTTTTATCTTCTGATGTCTTCTTTAATCTCCTTCTTCAGGGTTTTAAAATTTTTTGTTGTAGAGGTCTTTGGTGTCTTAAGTTAGATTTGTTCCTAGGTATTTTATTGTTTTTGAGGCTATTGTGAGTGGGAAGGTTTCCTATATTCCTTCTTCAGTTGCTTGTTATTGGTGTAAAGAAAGGCTACTGATTTTTCTAGGTTAATTTTGTATCCCACTACTTTACTGAAACTCTTAATCGTTTCTAGGAGTTTTCTGGTGGAGTTTTTAGCATCCCTTAGCTAAACTATCATATCATCAGCAAAAAGGGATAGCTTGACTTCCTGTTTTCCAATTATTCCTTTAATTTCCCTTTCTTGAGTGGGGATGGGGGGCAGCCTTGCCAGGTCCCTGCCTTTAAGGGGAATGTTTCTCCATTTAGGATGATGTTGGCTGTGGGTTTGTTGTATATGGCTTTGATTGAAAAATGATCCCTTCAGTCTGATTCCCTCTAGAACTTTAAGCATGAAGGGATGCTGGATTTTTGTTGAAGGCTTTTTCTGTGTCAATTGAAATGGTCCTGTGGTTTTTGTCTTTCAAACTATTTATGTGTTTTATGATATTTATTGATTTTCATATGTTGAACCATCCCTGCATCTCCAGTATGAATCCAACTTGGTTATGATGGATGGTCTTTTTGATGTGGATCTGTATGCGGTTTGCAAGTATTTTGTTGAGAAGTTTTGCATCATTAATGAGATGGGTCTATAGTTCTCATTTTTTGCCTGGTTTTGGGATTAGAGTGATGCTAGCTTCATAGAAGGAATTTGGGAGATTTCCCTCTCCTTGTATCCTTCTGAACAGTTTGAGTAGTAATGGTTGTAAGATGTCTTTAAATGTTTTATAGAATTCTGCTGTGAAACCATCTGGGCCTGGGTTTTTTTTTTTTTAAGTTGGGAGGGTTTTTTTTTAATTATATCTTCAGTTTCCTCAAGAATTATGAGTCTGTTTAAGCTGTCAATCTCTTCTTGGTTAAACTTTGATGATTCCCAGGATTTCAGATATTCATTCATCTCTCTTAGGTTTTCAAATTTAGTAGAATATAGGTTTTTTGAAGTATTCCTGTATGATTGTCTGGATCTTTTTGTTGTCTGTTGTGATGTTTCCCATTTCATCAGAAAGTCTATTGATTTGGGGTTGATCTTTCTTTCTTCTAGTTAACTGGGTTAGAGGTCTGTCTATCTTGCTTATCCTTTCAAAGAACAAACTTTTGGATTCATCGATTTTTTTTTTATTGTTTTCTTTGTTTCTATCTCATTGATTTCTGCTCTGGTTTTTGTTATTTCTTCCTGTCTGTTGGGTTTAGGGTTCATTTGCGGTTGTCTCTCAAGTGTTTTTAGCTGCAATGTTAGATTGTTTATTTGTGTTCTTTTTTTTTTTTTTTTTTTTAATGTGGACACACAGGGTTATAAATTACCCTCTTAGGACTGCTTTTAAAGTATCCCATAGGTTTTCTTGTGTTATATTGTCATTTTTGTTTAGTTCCAGGAATACTTTTATTTTTTCTTTATTTCTTCCTTGACCCATTCATTATTCAGGAGTGTGTTCTTTAGTTTCCATGTGATTTTTAGATAGTAGGGCTTATCCTGATGTTGATATTGAGATTTATTGCACTGTGGTCTGATAGAATGCATGAAGTTATTTCAATCTCTTTATGTTTGTTGAGCTTTCATCTGTGTCCTAGTATGTGTTCAATTTTGGACAATGTTCCATGGGGTGCTGAATAGAAAATGTATTCTACCAGAGGGTGTTTGGGTGGAATATTTAGTAAATGTCTGTGAGGTCCATTTGGTGTAATGCATTTTTCAGTTCAGATGTCTCTCTCTTTATTGTTTGTCTGGTTGGCCTGTCCGAAGGGCTCAGTGGGGTATTGAAGTCCCCATACTATAAGTGTGCTGGGATTTACTTTTTTAGAGCTATCTAGATATTCTGATATAAATTATGAAAAAGTAAAGGAAGAAAAAGAAAGGAAAGTCCAGGTTTTTGCTCTCCTGATGTCCAGATACAAAATCTTTGAAGTCTTGTCTGCACAGTGATTAAGTTGCTGCTGGCTTTCATCCTTGTGCTTTAAGACCGACTCACCTGACAGTCTGGTTTTCTATAGCATTCACTCCACATCCCATGGTGAGCCACAGGGCCCACTAAACAATATGGCGTGGGGGTTTCCTACAAGGTAGTAAAGTAATATCTAAGTCAATTACAAGTTTATGTGATATAGTATTAGAGCTCGTTCCACTGCAGCCTCAGTTTCCCCCTAAAGCAGCAGACCCTGGAGGTGGCCATGAGCAAGGGCTTATTGCTAAAGAGTTGGTCTCAGGATGCATGATGGAGTCTGTGACACCTGGGAGTTCTTCACAGAACATTTCCTCATGAATGCAGAAGTTCATGTGAAAAGAAATTTTAATGAAATTCTGTTTTTACTGAATTTTTTATATTTTACTTGTGCATTCATTTATTTTTGAGCAGGCTTTCTCTATGTAGTCCATGGTGGCCTCAAACTCAACATTATTTTGCCTCAGCTTCCTAAGTGCTGAGATTGCAGGCTGATGCCACCATACCCAGCCCTACATGCTTTATTTCAACATAAATTCATTCATTCATGCATGTATTCATTCATTCAGCAGTCTTTTAGTGTTAGGAATGACAACTAGACACTCACAGTGTGATGTAGAAAACAGTCAAACACATGATCATCTATTTTCCAAACAACACTGCTAAGGAAACAACAGGCTATGGATGTAGGATGGAGGATTAAACAAATTTAGGCAGCAGGCAGAGTCACCATACTTCCAGGGACTGCTGCAATAAAACTGAATATAAAGGGTGGAGAAATGTATTCTGGTCACCTTTGCAAAAATAGGGGGAGTCATCCTTTTTTTTTTTTTTTGTCTTTTTGAGACAGGGTCTCCTTGTAGCCCCAGCTGTCCTGGAACTCGCTCTGCAGACCAGGCTGGCCTTGAACTCACAAAGATCCGCCTGTCTCTGCCTCCTGAGTGCTAGGATTAAAGGCGTGCGCCACCACGCCCGGCTTTTGGGAGTCATCCTTAACAGAGAAGGTCATGTGCAGAGTTGAGTAAGCTAAGAGAGGTCACATGCTGCTGCAGAAACATCGCAGTTACTAACACTAAAATAAATCTGGATTTGGCCACTTCTTGCTATTTGGTCTGGCCGTATGGGGCGTTGGGCTTCTCTTCTGTCAAGCAGGACAGCAGTCAAGTGAAGACTGGGATGTTATGGGTACAAAACAGCCTGTTTTTATCACTGTATAATTGGCAGTAGGCAGCTATTAACTAATATTCTATAGAAATCAATATTTTTTTCATTTTATTTCTATTTTATACTCTGAAGTTTCTTTTAAAAATGTTTTATTATTTTTCTTTTATGTATATAAGTGTGCTGCCTGCATGTGTGTAAGGAGGTCAGAAGAAGGTGTCAGATCCCCTGGAACTGGAGTAAAGATTATTAACGGCCATGTGGCTGCTGAGATTCAAACCCAGGTCCTCTGCAAAAAGGGCCACTGCTTTTAACCACTGAGCCATCTCTCCAATGCCTCTCTAAAGTTTCTTATAAATTCCTAAGTTTTTAGTGCTTGGGAGGGCCGATAGATCTCTTTAAATTCCAGGGTAGTCTGGTTAAGTTCCATGGCAGCCAGGCCTACATGGTGAGATGTTACCTATTTTTTGGTCTTTTTTTGAGACAGGTTCTCCTGTAGTCCTGGCATGGTACTTGCTCTGTAGACCACGCTGGACTTGAACTCACAGAGATCCACCTGCCTCTGCCTCTGGGATTAAAGGCATGTGCCAGGACAGCAGGTGTTATCTTAAATAACAATAACAACAACAACAAAAGTCTAGGCCATTATCTCAGCCTCACTTGTGCCTGCTACAAAGATGGAAAGAATGCCACTAGAATGAAGAAGGTGAAAGTCATGACACCCTGAGAGGCACAGCCCCACCCTGAGAGGAGAAATATTAAGACTGTATTATCAAAAATAAAAAAAAGCTCGAGGCAAAAAAGATCTGTGCTTACGAGCTGACTAGTCAAAGGAGAAGTGGGACAAATGCCATGGACACTGTGCAAACAAATATGAGCTTCTTTTCTTGTTTAAATTAATTCTTTAAATTTATTTATTTATATATTTATTTATTTATTTATTTATTTATTTATTTATTTATTTATAGATAGGTCTCCTCACTATATAGAGCAGGGTGGCTTCAATCTCCCAGAGGTCTGCCTGCATCTTCCAAGATTAAAGAATGCATCACCATGCCCTGAGGTCCAGCTTCTTTTAAACATCCCCTGTGGCTTCACTTGGAAACCATCCTTTTTAAGCTCGGTGCCATCATGGCTTAAATCAAGGGCAGTGGAAACTCCTTTTGCTGGTGGCAAGTCTTGGCTCGTATTCAGAATGGCTTCCAATGCCAACACATCTACACCTCAGTGGAGAAAAATATGCCAGGACCTGTGTGGGTGCTAGTATAAATCAGTAGAAGGAAGTTGAAACTTCCATAGCTAGGTGTGTGCTAGTGAGAGTTCTCAGGAGAACTGAGGGGAAATTGGAGGGCTTAGCACAAGGGCTTCTCCATGACAATGGTCACCAGATGACAATGGTCACCAGATGACAATGGTCACCAGATGCCTTGATGCTGCTCTTTTAACAAACAGCTGCTGGACTGTGACATAAGACCAGAGAATCACATGTTAGAAAGTGGTCCTGGACCTGGCCCCAGTCCTGGTCCTCTCAGTTTCAGTTCTTCACTTGTAGGTTTGTGTTCTTTCCCTTCACTCTCGCTTTCCTCTCAGGTATGCAGAATAAATGTCATGTCAACTAATTAATACAAAACTTATTAATACAGGGGAGAAACAGAGATACCTAGAAGGTTCTTAGGCTCATTTTTTTCTTCTATTAATACTTTATTTTTTTCATTTTTTAACGATAAGTAATAATTTATGAGTACAAGCATCCTTCATGTAAAACCAATTTGCAAGCAGTTGTGCCCAAACCCACACAGCCCAAGGTTCTTACCATCCAGCTGGTGGGGCTTGTATGTTCAATCAAGTTGTTCAATTTAGTGTCCAGTCTATATTGCTGTTGTTTCACCATTCATCCCAATCACAGCCCTTACATTCTACCACACCCCCTCTTCCACAGATTGTTCCCTAGGCTTAGAAAAGTGGCACAGGTGGATCAGAAGCAAAACAGTCTACTTTCTCTGGAGCTGTTGTTTTGGACTCTGGTCAATTCTGGCTGTTTCCTTTCATGGGCTGACAGTTTGTCCAGGAATAACCTTTCAATCCTACTAATGAAGCACAGCTTGTGTTGTAACTGATTGTTATGGTACATTACTTTGGTATAGATACAGATATTTGGATGGTATGTTAATCCATGAATTATGTTTTTTCTGTAAAATGTGACAGGGTCTTACTGTGGCTTATAACATCACCTAACCACTAGAGGATGTAAGCTTGTGGCATCAACCATGGTTTATTCCTCCAAGGAGAAAGCTAATAGCCAATTAGATTTGGGATATACAGACATATGGCTGCCACTGCTGCACAGTATTTCCAGGCAGGTGAGGTGTAGCTGGTGCTGATGGAGGAATCTTGCTTGACTCAAGGAGACCTATATTTTGCTTTATTGGTTTAGTGGCCTTTGGTAACACTCTCTGGTATTCCAGAGACTAACTGTACACTTGCAAGTGCGGTCTCAATACATCTTTCCCATGCTTACATCAGGTCTTCGACAGCAGGGCCTTATCGCCTTTCTTCTTGCAGGTATCCCAGTTTACAGGCAAGAAGCCTTTACCTTTTCTTTTGGGGGGGGGCTTGGATCCCCTGGCCAACATCTCCTTGGTAGAATAATCCATTGCTGATATCAGAGCTCTCCTGTATTAATATATTTTGCTTAAATGCACAGCTTAAGGAGACTTTAGTATTATATTTGGTTCTGAATAGAGAATAATCCTTTTCACAGTTCCTATGTCTATTAGTCAATTAAAGAAGGCAATTTTACCAGTTTTATAAGAGATTACCTCTACAACAGTTGGCTCCAATTTACAGTTAGAGAATGACCTCATCATCATCATATTCCTCCTTGTTCTATTAAGGGGGGTAAGAAAGCCTGTCTTATTAAAACTTTGTGGCACCTAGAAGGTAAGTTTCATTAGGACTCATTATAAACAGTTGTTACAAGTAGGGTCCACAGAGGGGTCTGATGCCTGTAGCAGTCTGAGGCTTTTCTTCCTTTCAATGTTCAGATGGGCCAACCTTTCTGCTGGCACTTCCTTACATCCTACACAATGCAAAGCTGTATCTTTTCTTTCTCAGCTGTTAAGTCGGTGACATTTTGACCTGTGGGAACATACAAATCTTTTCCCGTAGTTAGTTTTAAGATTTAAATTACAAAGTTTTTGACAAAAAGGTTTCACGTATATCTGTATCCCCCCTTTTTATTTTGGATTTTTATTTTTTGAGCCATGAGTCTCAAAAAGGCAGTTGAAGTACACATACCTATAGGCAGGAATCAAGGCGTAGATTTCATCAAATTCACCCAAGCTGTTTTGGGTGACTGTATGTCATTAACTTGGGAAGCAAACTTAATTCCTTAAGTTAAATCATCCTACAGGTAAAAGAGAATGCTACAAGATTATACTGTACAATACTTACCTGGCAGGGGAGATACCATGATCACGAAGGTGGTTTTCCCAGGGCGAGGCTTATCCATTGCACTCTGGATGTGCTGACTCCTGCGATTTCCCCAAATGCAGGAAACTCGACTGCATAATTTGTGGTAGTGGGGGTTCGTGCTCTCCCCTGTAGAGTAAAAAAAAAAATTATACTGTACAACAAAAAATTGTAGAGAACATTTGTATGTGCCAATCCCAAAGTTATTGTTATACAGATTTTAAGTAAAACAAATGTGGACAACAATAATTTATATTTCCAATTAATTCAGATGTATTACCATTTTTATCAAAACCTTTAAACTGATGTTTTTTAATATACACATATTTACTTTTACTAAGTCCTAAAACAACATGTAACCTGTAGGCAGAGTCTGGGCAAAATTGGATACTTGTTGAACTCACATAAATTAAATATACATTAATAGAATGTACACCCCTCTCCTGCCCCTCCCACCCCTCCCGATTCACCATTTCAGTCAGTTTTCTGATGCAGTCTTTCTGTTGTTGTTCTTTTAATATGCATCCCTCTCCACAAGAAATATTTATAACTGGGTTATTGGNTACAACAGTTGGCTCCAATTTACAGTTAGAGAATGACCTCATCATCATCATATTCCTCCTTGTTCTATTAAGGGGGGTAAGAAAGCCTGTCTTATTAAAACTTTGTGGCACCTAGAAGGTAAGTTTCATTAGGACTCATTATAAACAGTTGTTACAAGTAGGGTCCACAGAGGGGTCTGATGCCTGTAGCAGTCTGAGGCTTTTCTTCCTTTCAATGTTCAGATGGGCCAACCTTTCTGCTGGCACTTCCTTACATCCTACACAATGCAAAGCTGTATCTTTTCTTTCTCAGCTGTTAAGTCGGTGACATTTTGACCTGTGGGAACATACAAATCTTTTCCCGTAGTTAGTTTTAAGATTTAAATTACAAAGTTTTTGACAAAAAGGTTTCACGTATATCTGTATCCCCCCTTTTTATTTTGGATTTTTATTTTTTGAGCCATGAGTCTCAAAAAGGCAGTTGAAGTACACATACCTATAGGCAGGAATCAAGGCGTAGATTTCATCAAATTCACCCAAGCTGTTTTGGGTGACTGTATGTCATTAACTTGGGAAGCAAACTTAATTCCTTAAGTTAAATCATCCTACAGGTAAAAGAGAATGCTACAAGATTATACTGTACAATACTTACCTGGCAGGGGAGATACCATGATCACGAAGGTGGTTTTCCCAGGGCGAGGCTTATCCATTGCACTCTGGATGTGCTGACTCCTGCGATTTCCCCAAATGCAGGAAACTCGACTGCATAATTTGTGGTAGTGGGGGTTCGTGCTCTCCCCTGTAGAGTAAAAAAAAAAATTATACTGTACAACAAAAAATTGTAGAGAACATTTGTATGTGCCAATCCCAAAGTTATTGTTATACAGATTTTAAGTAAAACAAATGTGGACAACAATAATTTATATTTCCAATTAATTCAGATGTATTACCATTTTTATCAAAACCTTTAAACTGATGTTTTTTAATATACACATATTTACTTTTACTAAGTCCTAAAACAGCATGTAACCTGTAGGCAGAGTCTGGGCAAAATTGGATACTTGTTGAACTCACATAAATTAAATATACATTAATAGAATGTACACCCCTCTCCTGCCCCTCCCACCCCTCCCGATTCACCATTTCAGTCAGTTTTCTGATGCAGTCTTTCTGTTGTTGTTCTTTTAATATGCATCCCTCTCCACAAGAAATATTTACGACTGGGTTATTGGTGCTAGCATTCACAGATGAGGGATATCATTCGTCGTTTGTTTTTCTGGGACTGTGTTGCTTCCCTTAATATTATATCTTCTAGCTCCATTCATTTCCCTGCAAAGTTCATGATGTTGTCTTTCTTTACCGCTGCATAGAACTCCATTGCATACATGTACCACATTTTCTCTATCCACTTGTCAGTTGAGGGAGTGGGTTGTTTCCAGCTTTTTGCTATTGTGAACAGAGCTGCAATAAATATAGCTGTGCATGTATTTTTGCAGTAAGATGAGTCTTGTGGGTATATACCCAGGAGTGGTATGACTGGGTCAAATGGCAAGCTCATTTTGAGTCTTTCAAGGGTTCTCCACACTGCTTTCCATAGTGGCTGCACAGGTTTACATTCCCACCAGTAATGGATGAGTGTTCCCCTTTCCCCACAACCTCTCCAGCACTTGATATCCTTTGTTTTCTTGATCCTGGCCAGTCTTAATGGAGTGAGATAATATCTTAGAGTGGTCTTAATTTCCATTTCCCTAATTATTAGTGACGTTGAACAGTTTTTAAGATGTTTCTCAGCCATCTCTAATTCCTCCTCTGTGAAGTCTCTATTCAGTTCTTTGCTCCATCTTTTGAGTGATTCATTCGTTTTCTTTCTTCTTTGTTTTTTGAGTAGCTTGTATACTCTGGAAATTAATGCTTTGTCAGATGTATCTGCAGTGAAGGTTTCCTCCCACTAATTGGGTTTTCTCTTCACTTCCTTTATTGTTTCCTTTGATGTACAGAAGATTTTGAGTTTAATGAGGCCCCATTTGTCAATTATCGATCTTATTTCTTGTGCAGCTGCTGTCTGATTTAGGAAGTCTTTTCCTAAGCCTATGTCTTGTAGTCTGCTGCCAAGTTTTTCTTCTATCACCTCCAGAGTTTTGGGTTTCATGTTGAGGTCTTTGATCCATCTGGAATTGACTTTTTGTTCCCACGTTCTCTCAGCTCTTCCCATTTCCTTCTGGTCCCCACGTTCTCCCAGCTCTTCCCATTTCCTTCTGGTCCCCACGTTCTCTCAGCTCTTCCCATTTCCTTCTGGTTCCCACGTTCTCCCAGCTCTTCCCATTTCCTCCGGTTCTCAGGTTCTCTCAGCTCTTCCCATTTCCTTCTGGTTCCCACGTTCTCTCAGCTCTTCCCATTTCCTTCCGGTTCCCACGTTCTCTCAGCTCTTCCCATTTCCTTCTGGTCCCCACGTTCTCTCAGCTCTTCCCATTTCCTTCTGGTCCCCACGTTCTCCCAGCTCTTCCCATTTCCTTCTGGTCCCCACGTTCTCCCAGCTCTTCCCATTTCCTTCTGGTCCCCACGTTCTCCCAGCTCTTCCCATTTCCTTCTGGTTCCCATGTTCTCTCAGTTCTTCCCATTTCCTCCTGGTTCCCACGTTCTCCCAGCTCTTCCCATTTCCTTCTGGTTCCCACGTTCTCTCAGCTCTTCCCATTTCCTTCTGGTTCCCACGTTCTCTCAGCTCTTCCCATTTCCTTCCGGTTCCCACGTTCTCTCAGCTCTTCCCATTTCCTTCTGGTCCCCACGTTCTCTCAGCTCTTCCCATTTCCTTCTGGTCCCCACGTTCTCCCAGCTCTTCCCATTTCCTTCTGGTCCCCACGTTCTCCCAGCTCTTCCCATTTCCTTCTGGTTCCCATGTTCTCTCAGTTCTTCCCATTTCCTTCTGGTTCCCACGTTCTCCCAGCTCTTCCCATTTCCTTCTGGTTCCCACGTTCTCTCAGCTCTTCCCATTTCCTTCTGGTTCCCACGTTCTCTCAGCTCTTCCCATTTCCTTCTGGTTCCCACGTTCTCTCAGCTCTTCCCATTTCCTTCTGGTTCCCACGTTCTCTCAGCTCTTCCCATTTCCTTCCGGTTCCCACGTTCTCTCAGCTCTTCCCATTTCCTTCTGGTCCCCACGTTCTCTCAGCTCTTCCCATTTCCTTCTGGTCCCCACGTTCTCCCAGCTCTTCCCATTTCCTTCTGGTCCCCACGTTCTCCCAGCTCTTCCCATTTCCTTCTGGTTCCCATGTTCTCTCAGTTCTTCCCATTTCCTCCTGGTTCCCACGTTCTCCCAGCTCTTCCCATTTCCTTCTGGTTCCCACGTTCTCTCAGCTCTTCCCATTTCCTTCTGGTTCCCACGTTCTCTCAGCTCTTCCCATTTCCTTCCGGTTCCCACGTTCTCTCAGCTCTTCCCATTTCCTTCTGGTTCCCACATTCTCTCAGCTCTTCCCATTTCCTTCTGGTCCCCACGTTCTCTCAGCTCTTCCCATTTCCTTCTGGTTCCCACATTCTCCCAGCTCTTCCCATTTCCTTCCGGTTCCCACGTTCTCTCAGCTCTTCCCATTTCCTTCCGGTTCCCACATTCTCTCAGTTCTTCCCATTTCCTTCTGGTTCCCACATTCTCCCAGCTCTTCCCATTTCCTTCCGGTTCCCACATTCTCTCAGCTCTGCCCATTTCCTTATGGTCCCCAGGTTCTCTCAGCTCTTCCCATAGGCTTTTGATTTCAGCACTTGTGTTAAAGTACTCCAGAGGCAACTGCGCATACCTGACTCTGGGGTCATGTGAAGAGCCTTGTCATTTGGATGTCACTAGCACTTCGTCAGTTGTCCTAGGTTAGCCTTTCTTTTGACCTTCTCAGGCTTATCCAGCACTTTTCCCAGACCCCTTTAATGCTGCTTTGTTTTCTCTCCCAGGCTCTCTTTTCTCTTCCTTCAGTCTCCAAAGTGGGATTCCCAGCAGGACCTCCTTCCTCACCCTGGTTACAGAGCCACACAGCCAATGGCTTGTTTACCCCCTCCTGGGTGTCTTACAGGCACTCCAACCCCAAACTCTGCCTTCTTTAGTCCCTAGCCTTGCTATCCTCCATCCTGTCCCAGTCAAGAGTCCTAAGACCCTCATAAAAGCTTGGTAGTGGCATTTTTTTGCTGCAAAGAGCCCAGTTGCCCGCAGTGGCCACCATACCTTGGACCCACTTTAGCATTTCTCATGTATCCTGAAGCCCCCGGCAGCTCAAGCAGTATGCCCCACACAGGACTACTGTAGTGTCCCCAGCCTCCTCTAGTTGTCATCCCCCCCCACAACCCAACCCCAACCCATCTCCACCCCTACCCCAGCTTGTGATAGATTTCTGCTCTGAAGCCTGGAGGGACATGCTTGGAAATGTCCAGGATTCTCTTACTTAGCCCCCTCCTTCATGCAGGTCCTCCCTGCACCTCCATGCTCAGGGTGCCAAACCCTGGCCGTGACCTCAGCCTCTGGTTTGTTTTGCTGTTTCTGGTCCCCTGCGTCACAGAAAGAGCTCTTGTACATATTCCTAAGCAAGCGTCCTTGGGCTTCTGAGCTGCCAGGTCTCCTCCAGCAGCCTATTCTCCTTTCTAAGTGTCACTCACAGGTACTTTCTTCTCTGGCTCTTGGCCTTCTTGTCACCAGGCACATGATGTCTCCCTCATCCTGAGCATCTCTCCACACCCAGAAGTGAGGATGAGATGGGCTTCCTTACCCCATCCCCTCCCATCCTGCTCTTCTCACCCTTCTTCCTCTTCTCCCTCTATTTCCTTTCTTTCTACTCCTTTCTTCACTACCTCCTACTCTCCTCCTCCTCCTCCTACCTTTTCTTCCTCCTCCTCCTCTTCCTCTTCTTCCTCTTCCTTCTCCTTTTTTCTTTTCTTCCTCTTCCTTCTCATGTTTGTTAAACTGTTTTATCTAAGCCAGGCTGGGGTAGCTGACCTGGTAGTCACTGTCCCCCTAGGCTAGCCCTTTATCACTGAATCAGGGCCCTAGTACAGAGCCCCATTCTTACACTGTGAAAGAAGGAAGTTTCTCTCCCAGAATTCTAAATCACAGATCCCTTGCTCAAGTGCTGTCCCTAGGAAGCCCTGGGATCAGGTTAGCTCTTAAAGAAACATAGCTGCTAATTTCTCAGGAGCAGAAGCTCCAGACAGTAGTTTCTGTGTGGCAAATCTGGCTAAGGTCACAGACCTCTGAGGATAACAGTGCATTGTCTGCCCGTACTTGTGAAGTATTCAGAGACCCCCATAACTTCCAGCCCCTTCCTTCCTTGACTCTGGGAAGTCTGGAGTGGAGCTGCTGTTACCTTTGGAATCCTCTGCCGAGTGAAGGTTTTGCACCACAAAGCCAGTGTGCTGCGCTGGGTAGATCAGACCTGGCTTTAGGCTGCCTTGTCTGTCGCAGTAAATCATGCTTAGACTGAGCATAAATGTAGGCTTTCTTTCCCAGTTCCTTGTCCTCTCTGGATGCACAAGCCAAAAGATGTGAGGGTTTTCCTCTTCCTCTTCACCAGCGCATTGCTCCCTTAGTGGTTAGACTCTGGATATGTGAACACACCCAAGGGAGACCAGGCTTCTTGTAGCTTTGCCTCTCCAGCCTCCTGAGGAGATTTTGGCAAAGCACTGCATTTCTATACCATCATTGTCAGTCCAGTACAGAGCTTGATTTTTCAATCTCCAATGGACTTTCCTAGCTCACTATTCAAATATAGACAACTATGCACAGAAATTTTTAATCGGTTTTTCTATGTGTTTCATACATATTTTTTCAATCAGTCTTAATCTCCAGGTCTTCCTCACTGGACCGCCATCAGCTGGAACTGACTAATCATTAGAAGTGAAGTTCCCTCCTGACTGCCCTCTTCGGAAGACCTCTCCTCTGGACCAGGTGCTGAGGCCATCCTGTGCCAAGCTCAGGCTTCTGCTTCTCCCCCACACAGGACAAACATGTTGGATCCATGGCACAACTGAAGTGGGAGAGGCCAGGGACCGAGATTTACTGTGATGGGCAATAGATGAGGACCCCCGCACCCCATCCACTATAGTTCCTTCATGCAGTTCCTTCTCCTGTCAACAGGAGAAACAGCCACTTTGAAACAGGCTCTGTGGTAGGAAAGCCTAGGCTCTGTCACCTGAACGCACCCACACTGTGTGGTCCTGGACACTCAAGGAATCTTTCAAAGCTGTGGCTTTCTTTTCTGTCGTGTGTGGGTAGAGGATGCAGAGACGGTGAAAAGAGCTGGCTGTGCTTCTGCCATCCTGAGAGCTGCCGGAAGGATGGTTGCAGTGTGTCAGAAAAGAGTTGTTTGCACATAGACGCAGTGGGTTCAGAAAGCAGAGCATAATACCAGGTGTATTAAATGATGGCTGAGAAGGAGGTGAGCACTGTCTGGCTTCCTGCTGTTTGCAGTGAACTTGTTTTATAAACAAGGAGCGGACCCGCCTGGGGGCATTTCATCAAGGAGATTACCTACATTTTGGATGGAGTTCTGGAGTCCCTTGGACACAGTGACTCTAAAATAGCTTATCCTAAACCTCCTTAAAACCCTTGCTTAGCAGAAAGTCAGACTTAGAGGAGGCATTGTCACAATGCCCAGCTGGGGTTGAAAACCTTGTGGGGCTCAAGAAACATCAAAACCCAAAGAACAATTTCTAAAGGCAACAGGAGTTCTTTGAATCTTGGCTATCTTCAAAGCAGGGGGAATAACATCCACTTCAAGAAGAAAACAAATGGCTGAAGAAGACCAACAAGACACCGGCTCTGGGGACCCTGGGATAAACCATGTGACCTGGGGACCAGAAACCCCCTGGTATAAATGTGGCTTTATTTTATTGGTTTCAGATCTCAGCCATTTACTACCCATGTGGCCCTGAGCTAGTTTACTGAAACTTCTGCCCTGCTCCATGAAGGTGCACAGATCTTGTCTTTACACCTGAGGATGAAAGTATGTGTGTGTGTGTGTGTGTGTGTGTGTGTGTGTGTGGACCAGCTGAGCCCACAGGGCTGCACCACCCTGGGAGAGGGGACAAGATTATCTTCTCTTCCTTCCTCTTCCTCTGCTGCCACTTCTTCCTCTCTCCCTTTTCTCTGCCAGGCCCCTCTTCTACTCCTTCTCCCTCCTCCTCTCTTTAGCCCTCCCCTCCCCCCTTTCTTCACCTCCCCCTTCCCCTTCCTCTCCCCTCATACACCTACCCTTTCCTCTTCCTCCTGTCTTCCCTCCTTTGCCTTCTCTTCTTCCTTTTTTTCCTCCTCCTCTGCCTTCCTCCATCCTCTCTCCCTCCCCCCATCTTTTCCCCTTCCTCCCCTTCAAAGTTGTCAGAGAGAGTCTTTTTGGTTCAGCAATTGAATTCTAAGCACACCTCACCTTAGATTAACCTTGAAGTTATTTAAAATGCAGAAAATTAACATATTTTATGATTAGCTCAACAAACTTTTATAACACACCTAAAAATAAAAGAAGCAAAGGTCAAAGGGCCACTTTCAAAGGTTTCCTATAGACCAGAGAAGGTGGTCTTCCTGGGTCTGGGAGAAAAGAGAATTTTAAAGAAATGAGTCTTTTATGGCTAGTGACCTGACCAGACCTCCGTAATGTTCAAAGGCCAAGGTATGAGGAAGGACAGCAAGCTGGCAGAGATGACAGGAGGGAAGGCATGCCTAGGGAGCCCTGGACCTCTCAGGAAGCTGACCTGCTAGTGTGGGCCAGGCAAGAGTCGCCAAGGCCCAAGCCGGGATGCGGTGCTCTGGCTGCAGTTCTCAGCTTTGAGCATTCAATCAAATAGAATTTCCCCGGGGAAGTTGGGGAGCTGACATCATATTCATAATTCATTCTTTTGCTGAATTAAGAGAGTCAAGAAGCAAGCTGTCACCTTTTCATGAATACCTGGACTTTTCAATATGGAGGGTGACAAGCTTAGGTAAAGTATTGAAAATTAACTTGACTCTGTGTGAAAACCCAGCTTTCATCTCCTGTGCCACCCAAAGCCAAGAGAGCTCCTCTGAGAGCGAGAACTGGGTAAGGGCGTCCCAGCTGCGTGTCTTGTGGTCTAGTGGCCTCCAGCCTCTTCTTTGCTCTTTATTTTCTCTGTGCTCCCCAGGAGGGAGGAGAATGTCTCCATCGCAGCGTGGACAAGATGAGCCTTTCCCGAGGACAAATAGTGCTGAGCCCACCTTTCCTCAGGCTCCCTTCAGGTTCATCCTTCAGAGGCCAAGCTGCAGAGGGAACTGGGGTTCTGCCACCAAAACAAAACACTGTCTTCTTTTTCTTGACATTTTGCCTCTCCTGGAAGTTGTTCCTTAACAGACTGTTTTCAGTGTTTGTGAATCAACTATTGGCTAGGTACATATATAGGTTAAGTTACTGTTCATATAAATGAATGAACAGTCTAGTCAGGAGAGAGAGAGAGAGAGAGAGAGAGAGAGAGAGAGAGAGAGAGAGAGGCAGAGAGAGGGGGAGAGAGAGACAAAGAGACAGAGAGAGACTGAGACTTATATAGCCCTGGCTGACCACAAACTCACAATATAGTTGAGGATGACTTTAAACTTTGAACTTCTGCCTCCACTTATTGAGTGCCAGGGTTACAGATGTGCACCACCACGAGAGCTGGGATTATAGACATGAGCCGCTGTGCATGCTGGGGTCACAGGTGTGACCTATCAAGCCTAGGTTACAGGGTGCTGGGGATCAAACCTAGGGCTTTGTGCATGATAGTCAGTGTACCACTAAGTTCTAGTCCCAGCCCATAGAAATTTTCTTCTTTTTTGAGACAGGATCTCCTCATGTAGAACTGGCTGTCCTAGAACTCACTATGTAGACTAGGCTGACCTTGAACTCACAGACCTCTGCTTGCCTCTGCCTCTGGAGTGCTGAGATTAAAGGTGTATGCTGCCACATCTGGCAAGGTAAATATTCTATAAGAGCTCTGTTTTCTCCATCCTTTTAGGTCAGTTCTGATTTTCATTAAGTTTAGAGCCTGTTTCATTAGATAGCTCTCTTTCTGAGCTGCTGAAAATGACTGTTATAAAGATGGGTGTGTGGTGGCACAAGCCTTTAATCCTAGCACTTGGGAGGCAGAGGGAGGCGGATCTACATAGTGAGCTCCAAGCCAGCTGGGACTTAGAGACCCTGTCCCAAAAATACCAAAAAAAGATGGGTACCTGTGGCCTTTAGTAGCCAGTGGGCACTGGTGGGCATTCAGCATCTACTGGGTCACTCAGTCTCCTTTTCTAGATAATATTTCATAGCTTCTCTCAACCTCAAAATTCAGCATCTGCTCCAGAACCTCAGGATCTTGTTGCTTAGTCTCTGGGGGAGTGAAGCAATAATGGTGATTTTTCAGGAAGCCCACCGACATCCTTTCCCGTCGGAATTTGGGTCTCTAGATTCCTGACACTAAGAAGAGGTTTCCCTGTCCCTGGGCGTGATGCCTAATTTTGGTTGTTAATGACACACTTAAGAGGAGGGAACTGTTACAGAGGAAATTCTTCCATCAGATCGTCCTGTGGCCATGTCTATGGGGCACTTTCTTGATTGATGATATAGGATGGCTCCGCCCATTGTGGGCAGAGCCACCCCTGAGCAGGTGGGTCTGGGCTGTATGAGAAAAGTAGCTGAACAAGCCAGTAAGCAGTGTTCCTCCATGGTCTCTGCTTCAGCTCATGCCTCTAGGCTCCTGCTTCCAGCTCCTGCTTTGGCTTCCCTTGATGATGGGCTGTATCCTCAGAGTCTAATAATCCCTTTACTCCCCTAGGTTGTTTTTTGTCAGTGTTTTATCACAGCAACAGAAAGCAAGCTAGAACACAGGTTTCTGTTCTTGTTTTGTTTGTTCATGTTTTCTGAAGTCCTGGAGATGGAACCCAGGGCCTCAGGCATACTGAGCGAGGGCTCTAACATTGAGCCTCTTCCATCCATTTCAGGTCAGTGGTGCCTCTGCACTAGCCACCCCTCAGCCTATCTAGGGACTATCCCTGGGAACAAGTCCCCTCTTAGGATGCTTTCCTCAGCTTCTGTGTGTTTCAGCACATCTCATAGATGTGAACATGTGCCTCTAATTCTTTCAGCAAATAATAAGACAAAGAATTCCAAGAGGAATAAATGTTTTTCCTTGCATTTCCCCCTGAGCTACACTCCCACCATGTTTCTGTCTCCTGTCTCCTTTTAAAACTGCTCCAACCTCAGCATCATATCAGCCTCCTTAGATACTGTGGCTTCTCCTCACCAAGCCCTACCCATAGACCGCCCCTTTATCCTGACTCCCCAGTAGCCCTGTAGCTTCACCAACCCTGCCTGCTGCCAGGGCTGCCTGGGTTGCCTCTAGAGGGTCTTCCCAGACACCATGCTTGTTGGCTACTCTGGATTTGTTCCTATTTGTTGCCATTGTGTCTTTGCTAGTGACTCCTTTCAGCTCTTCAGTCTTTCACCATTGGAGCAACTCAAAGCTCATCTTGGACCTGTTCTATCCCTTGTTCAATCTGTTCCCATGGCTATCTAGCTAAGTACCATCTACCTGATAACAATACCCAAGTCTATACTATCAGGTCTTCAAATCCCTCTTCAAGTCCAGTTTTGTATGGAAACTTATCAACCTGATATCTCTCCTTGAATTCCAAGGAATGCCCTCTACTTAGCATGTCCCAAAACAAACTCCTCATCATCAGCCCCATGCTTGCATCTTCTGCAGACTTTCCGATCTTGGTGCATGGTGGCTCTGAAATTTGCATTTCCTCACTCAGTCTGTCAGTAGGGATGGCTGGCTGGGTTTTCAGTATATATTTTGAGACTGTAACCACTGCTTTTTTGGTTCAAGTCACTTTTTCGAATTTCCTGGGAAAACCCTTGACATCTGGCCAGTAGGCCCAAGTCTACACACAACAGGTAGCTGGAGTGGTTTAAGAAAAGACCAGCCAGGCTTTTCCAAGATGGCATCTCCCGAAGCGGCGGGTGCATTCTGAGCAGCTAATGGCAAAGTCAGGGAGGGGGACTTAGGGGCCCCTAAGAGCACTGGGAAGCATCAGAGGTGGTCCAAGAGCATTTGTTTGGATCCTTAGGAAATACAATTTGGTGCTATAGATATCACCTGAGGGCATCAGAAGACAACAGGAATAGCCCCGGCATCTGCCGAGCCTTTGTCCTACTGAACCCAGGTGCAGACCTTGGTACCTGGCCCTGGAGGACCTGCTAGTAGTTTAAGGGTGGTGTACGGTGGTTCCATGAGCACATCTCACTGGATGGGTGATTGGGGTTCACCTCACTTGGATGTGGGGAACTCCTTCTGCATTGCAGGGGAAGTGTTGTGACCTTCCAGCCCACAGGACTGGGAGTGCCTGGGGACCTTGGGGTGCAGGTTCCGCAGGCTTGGGGATTTGGACCAGCTTGGGTTTTGCATGGCTTAGTCCATTGGGTAAACTGTTTACTGGTTGGGTGAGGGGTGTGTTGGTCTGTACAGTATTAGGATTGAGTTGAGACTTCGGAGCCTGGAGTGTCCACACCTGTGCATCAATTAGGAAGTCAACAAACACCTGAAGAGTATAACCAACATCAGTGTCAGCTCAATAACCACCTAGGCTTCACATGGGAACCACTCCCAACAGAGGCTACCCAAATGCCTAATGCTCAATGAAAGAAATACACAGGTGGATCTCCACCAAACACTAATACTCTTATTCAAGTACCCTCTAATGAAAACCCCTTGAATATAACTCAATATAGATCTCAAAATAACAATCATGAACATGATTAGAGAAATTATGGAGTTGAGGGAATTTAAGGAGCTTATTAACAAAGAAGTCTGGGATCTAAAAGAAGACAGGGATAAATGGAAAGTACAATGATAAATTGTGGAATGAAATTACAAAAGAAATGGAAACATTCAAGAAAATTCAAGTTCAAATGAAAAAAATAAGAATACAACACTCTACAAACAACTTGGAAAGGATGGGAGAAACTCTTAATAATAGAATGGATGAAGTAGAAAATAGAATATCAATATTGGAAGGCAAAATGGAAGAATTGGGTAAATCAAGTAAAGATTATGAAAAATTAAAAAAAAACTCATAAGAATGGAATAATCAGGAATTGTGGGATACTATGAAAATACCAAACCTACGAATTATAGGGATAGAAGAGGAAGAAGACTCACAGGATGGGGATATGGCCCATGTCTTCAATAAATTTTAGAGGAAAAATTTCCCAAATTAAAGCAAGCAATACCTATACAAGTATTAGATGCATATAGAACTCCCAGTAGACAGAACCAGAAAAGAAATTCTCCACACCATATCATAGTAAAAACACTAGATATTCAAAGCAAAGAAAGGATACTGAGGGCTGCAAAAAGAAAAGCAAAAAGATACCTATAATGGAAAACCTATCAGAATTGCAGCTGATTTCTCAATGCAGATGATGAAAGCCAGAAGAGCTTGGTCTAAAATATTCCCTGTTCTAAAAGACTATAGATGCTAACCCAGAATAGTTTATACAGCAAAAAAAGTCTATTATAATTGAAGGAGGAAGGAAAATGTTCCATGATTAAATAAGTTGAAAAAAATTCCTCTCCAATAAACCATCCCTGCAGAGAATACTTCAAGCAATACAAAGAGTGGAGGGCAGGGATGACTATAACCAATCAACACCAGAAAACAAATGATAATACCATTACGGAAATAAAAACCTAGGGTAAGAATGTCCTAGAAATCAAAGTTATTGGAAGCAATTTAATTCTCTCAACAACAGTTTTAAATATCAATGGAATGTATTCTCCAATTGAGAGACAGAGACTAGTAGAATGAATTAAGAAACAAAACTCACCTTTTTTTTTTCTTGTCTCCAAGAAACTTACCTCACCTTTAAAGATAGATATTATCCCAAGGTGAAAGGAGGGTGAAAAATAATAGAAATAAATGGCACTAAGAATGAAGGAGGAGTCGCTATGCTAATACTAGATGAAATAGAATTCAAGGCCTTTGGTTGTGTTTTGTGTGAAGGATATTTGATCACTAGGTAGAACATCTTTGGGGTGGGTAGGCTTTTTGTCAGACCTATGAGGTGCAATTCTGAACACCTGGAAAGATTTGGTTGGCCAGAGCTGGCCCCAGGACTTGTAGGGTCACTTTAAGGTTTGTATTTTGTGGTGATGTGTTTGGGGAGACTGCCCCTTTTGGCTGGATGGGCATAAATATTGCAAAGTTTAGTAGAAAATAAGATACTTGTATTGGACTGAAATGGTTAAATGCTTCTAGAGTGGAATGGTATAAACATTAAAACCAGTTTACTGGTCTAAGTGGGATTATAACCACACAAGGTCGTGGTTGTTTTTCAGTCCATTCCTGGTTTGTACTAGACTTCCAGTTGTAGATTTGGATTAAAGGGGCATAGACAAGTGAAAGATATTTTTTGGTCTCTATTATGCAAGTGTTACTTTTGATATCTGTTCTTCCCATTTCAAAATAACTTGACTGAAGAAAAGCTAGGTTTACTTCCCTGAACTAGTGGCATGTACCCCAGAAGGAGACAGTTTGGATGGACTTGGTAAATTTTTTCAGCTTAATTCTGGTCAACAGGTATGTTCCCTGTTAATGGAAACTACAAACCAGGATATGGGGTTTGGGAAAGTAAAGAGATTACTTATGTTTGTAGTAAATTGTTTATATTTAAGATATGCATAAAATTGTTTAAATTACTCTTATTGGCTTTGCCTGCTTATTCTATGGTGTGAAATTTCTCCCAGTCAATGTTTATGCAAGGCTTCTTAGGCTTTTCTTCAGGTTTTATCTGAATATGATACAGTAATTTAAAAGTACCAGATTGGTGTAACTTAACTTTTTTGGATGTTTATCACCCATACCTAAGGCCTTTACCAATTTGGCTGAGGGATTTAAGGGACAATTTTGTTCCTTGCCCTCTGCAATCAATTGGTCCCAGGGGATTTTGTATGGAGGCATCTCTTAAAATGTTCTGTAATCATGAGTCACCAGGCTTCCTGTGCAGGGAGGTCTTGGAGATCCACCAACAGAACCCTAGCCAGTCTCCAGTCTATAAAGAGGAAGCTCAATATAGAGGAAAGTCACCTTGTACTCCAAAGAGAAGCCTGGTGTAGCAAGATCTGACCTTGTCCTTGGTAGACGGAACTGGTTAAGAATGACCAGAAGGAGCCAGGTGCTTCCCCCAACCCCCCCCCAAAAAAAACCTGAGTGCCCTCTGAAGACGAGAACCTCAGATGACCTTGAGAAAACAAAGTTTGGTCAATCTGGGCTAATTATCTGGACATAAGCACCCAATAAGAAAGTAAACCAAAAGTCAATATATTTCTTTTAGAGCCTGAAAAATTGTGCCTCTACATATTGGGCATAAAGTTATATGAAATAATGTTAAACAGGCATAAAATCCTTAGATCTTAGAGTAGGTTCACCTGATGCCAAAGGACAAGTCCACTATTGTTGTTAATTAATGCTCAATAATAACATTTCCTCTTTCTTTCTAGCAACCATCTAAGTGAAAACTCATATCCTGACTATTTAAAAGCCTGAAAAGCAGATCCTGAGTCCAGACATCATGGCCAAATGAACAGAAGGAGAAACCTAATAAATGGACACTTTGAAACTCCTGGTCAGGAAATTCTAATGGACTTTTAAGTGGGACATTGGAATTCACCCTGTTTTTACTTCTCCTGGTCCCCTTCCTAGATCATGTACTTAACCACTCCAGACTTCATTTCACTTTCAAGGGGACTAGTCAAAGACTTTTTTCCCTCTATAGTTATCCTTTTGGGGGTTGTGCTAGATAGCTTTAGTGTCAACTTGACACACCTGGGTTGAGGGAGCCTCAATTGGGGAATTGGCTCCATTGGATTGGCCTGTGGCCACATCTGTGGAGTATTGTTTTGATGGTTGAGCAGTGTGGGAGGGCCCAGCCCACAAGAGTGGTGCCACCCTGGGCAGGTTGTTGTGTATTGTATAAGAAGGCGGGCTGGGCACGAGCCAGGAGAGCAAGCCAGTGAATAGCATTTTTCCATGGCCTGTGCTTCAGCTCCTGCCTCCAGGTTCCTGCCCTGAGTTCCCGTCTTGGGAGACATAAGCTGAATAAATTCTTTCCTCCCCAAGTTGGTGTAGGTCAGAGTGTTTTGTCACAGCAATGGAAGACAAACTAGAACAGGGGTCCTTTAGATAGACCCCCTGAATGGGGGATACCCCAGCTGCCACACCTAACGTCTCTTTTCTGCATGGAAGAAGTCAGAGCAGTCAATGTTCTGATTCCCTTCTGGCAATTGGGGTGACCCTTTTCAGAGGGTAATATAATTAATCAGGAGCTAGAAATTGATTAGCCAGTTTAGGGATGAGACCCTACAAATTAACCAGACTCTTTCTCAGCTGAGAACTCAAGGCTTTCTGGAATAGCCAGTAAACACATATCCTTCTGGTGGCCCTGAAAGAGCAGGAAGAGAAGAAAGAAAAGCAAGAGAGAAGGAAAAAAAAGAAAATACATACCAAGCCCTTCAGATTGATTCTTTATTTCATCAGAAAAAGAAATGGAAATTTGGCCACACTCCCCCCAAGTTGAGTGTCAGCCTGGCATCATAATTAAATTAAACCCTCTTTTTTTTTTTTTATTTCTGTATGTGCATGAATGTACTGTCTGCATGCAGGTCTGTGCACCCGTGTCGTGCAATGCCGTGGAGGTCAGAAGAAGGTCTCAGATTCCCCTGGAACTGGAGTTCTCCTGGAATTGGAGTTTCAGACGGTTCTCGGCCGCCATGTGCGTGCTGGGGATCGAACCCGGGTCCTCTGTAAGAGCGGTCGGTGCTCTTAACCACTAGGCCATCTCTCCAGCCCCAAATTAAACCCTCTTTTAAAACTCCATGTACTTAAGTAAGTGGTCTCTCCACTGTGACTTTACAACATTTGGAGATTCCACTGAGATCTAGAGGTGACCCTGAGGAGATTAATAAGCAGAGACCCTCATTAGTGGTAAGTGAGTGACTAGGGGAAGGGCTATGGGAGAAGTTCCCCAGCTCCAGTTGCTCTGAGTGTGCACTCGTCTGGATGGGCCCATTTCTGGAACAGAGCTCTAAGCTGGTTAAAGCCCCATTCAGGGGGCCAGATTTAGCCTTAACCCTTTGGGGCACTGAAAAGAGACGTCTTTCTCAGCCTTTTTTTTTTTTTTTTTTGGTTAACTAGTATATGGGTGTGCATGCGAGGGAGGAAGGATCCCTACATGTTTGTGGCATCTGAGTCTATATGGTCCTAACTGTCCATTTTTTTGTGTGTTTTGTTTGTTCCTATCTCCTTCATTTTCTGAATTATACTTTTCCTTAAGGGGTCTTACTGCTGGAAATATGGGGCAGGGAGCCTCCCTAACTACCATCACTCAGTTGGATCTAAGGTTCTTTCCTTTTCCAGAGTCTAAACCAAAAGTGAAAGTAAAGCCTGGTAGCCTCAGAACTTTATAGGATGTGGAATGGCAATGGCCCCTTGGCTGGGCCTCTTGGTCCAACCTCCCCTTTGGCTCAGGGGTCCTCAGCTGCCACTGAACCTGACCCCTGCTCTGCCAGAAAATTTAGAGACTCCCCTGAGGTCCTGCCCTACCCAAAGCCAAGTGAGCCTCTATATCTCCTACTATATGCTACAGAAGAAGAAAGGGATCCATCTTTTTCCAGATTTAAAGGAACTAGGTTCTGCCTTCCTGAACCAGCTGCATGCAGTCCAGAAGACAGTTTGGATGGGCTTGTGTGCTGGATAGCTTTAGTGTCAACTTGACACACCTGGGTTGAGGGAGCCTCAACTGGGGAATTGGCTCCATTGGATTGGCCTGTGGCCACATCTGTGGAGTATTGTCTTGATTGTTGAGCAGTGTGGGTGGGCCCAGCCCGAAATGAGTGTTGCCACCCTGGGCAGGTTGTTGTGTACTGTATAAGAAGGCAGGCTGGGCATAAGCTGGGGGAGCAAGCCAGTGAACAGCGCTCCTCCATGGCCTGTGCTTCAGCTCCTGCCTCCAGGTTCCTGCCCTGAGTTCCTGCCTTGGGCTCAATGAGTGATGAACTGTGGCCCAGGAGATGTAAGCTGAATAAACCCTTTCCTCCCCAAGTTGGTGTCAGTCAGAGTGTTTTGTCACAGCAATGGAAGACAAACTAGAAAAGCTTGGTAATCCTTATCAGTTTATTTCCTGTCTTCTGCAACTACCTAAGAGAAATTCACACTGTGAGTTTCTGCCTGGAAAGTAGATCCTGAGTCTAGACACCATGATCAAATGAACAAAAGGAGAAACCTAATAATGGATGCTTCAGAAGAGAAATTCTTATGGACTTTTAAGTTGGACTTTTATTCTTATTTATTTATTTATTTATTTATTTATTTATTTTTAAGTTGAACATTTAATTCACCCTGTTCATCTGCTGGTTCCCTGCCTAGAAAATGTACCTAACTACTCTTGCCTTCACTTCTCCTTCACAGGCACCAATCAAGGACTTTGTTCTCTTTATAACTATACTTTTTAGATAGACCCACTGAGCAGGAGATACCCCAGTTGACACCTTGCACCTCTTTTCAGCTTGAAGAAGTCAGAGCGGTCAGTGCCCCAATTCCCTCTTGGCAATTGGGATGACCTCCTCAGAGGGTAATGTGATAAAAATAGGAGCTAAAAATCGGCTAGGCTGTTTAGGGTCAAGATCTCCCAAAGAGCCCGTTTCTTTCTCAGCTGAGAGCTGAAGACTTTCCTGGGTCTGCCAGTAAACTTATCCTTCTGCTTGCTCTAACTTGTGGCCCATGTATCCTTAACTCACGTGTCATATTTATTAACCAGTGGGTAAATTCTATCAAACTCATGGTGCTAAGGACCCAATACATCCCCTTCCTTAGCGGAGATCATTCCATCTTGGAAACACCAACTGTGGTCGACTTTTATGAACTTCCTTCAAGGATTTGAAGACCTCACAATGAGAGAGGAGGAAGTGAGATAGAGGATTATCGAGATAGAGGATTATAAAAAGATACCATTAAGTCATTTTTTTTTCTGAGTTATTCTAGGAATGACTGGTTTGCTTGCTTCACTCACTTCCCTTTGGTAACTTTTACTGTGGTGTTAAACTCTGATTGGCTGGTGTACTTATAAAAAGCCCTGTAACCCGCATCTTGTGGCCACACTCCTCCAGAGTTGAGTGTTGGGGTGGCATCATAATTAAATTAAACCCTCCTTTAAAATAAAAAAAAAGAAATGGAAATATCCCCCCCTTTGTTTTGTTCTTATTCCTTTGTTTTGTTATTGTCATTTTGTATTGTTTTTGTTTTCCTGTGAAAAGAAAAAAATAAAGAAAAAAATTTAAAAAAGTTTATCCACTGACTTGAAGAAGCTACACATTACAACTTGTTGCTTAGGCTTTCTCACCTTTGTGTTAAGGTAAAGTCTTGTGGTGATTCCTTAATCTAAAAAATACCTTGTACAGAGTGTATGAAGCTGCATCGTTTTTTTACTAATAGTTCCAAAGACTGGTGTAATAATTTGATAATTATATGAGCTAGTTTCCCTTTTTGTGAAATAGTAAAAAGAAAAGATGAGCCAGAGCATTCGTTGTTGCGTTTCGTCCCTCTCCCCACTTGGCCACGCAGTCCCCTTCAGGCTTAGTTCCTGCCAGCCTCTTGCATCTGTGACCTCACATCCTATCATCCTGACCTCTCTCTAAAATCCTGGACTCCTTGGCAACCTTGATGCAGTCATGGAGACTTAAAGCCACACAGGCATCTGAGGTTTACTACGTTCTATTCCTTCTGCCCAGGGTCCATTTTGTAGGTTCCTGAAGCCCCTAAATTTCACTCTGATCAAATTTTGCTTTAGGAGGGAGACCTCCAGCTAATCAACGATGCTATGACTATGCCCTTTCCCATTAGAACCCCTTGCTCCTCGGCCTTTGTTCCCTTCCCAGTGCTTGGGGTTGAACTTAGAGTCTTATGCCCTGCGTTAAGCTGCTGACACTGCTGTTTTTTTAGAGGAGTCTATGGGCTCTGAGGATGACAGCCATGAAGGGGTGTCTCCTGCTGACATGCTCTGAGCCCGGTTCCAAAGGAGGATGGCTGAGTCAGGATAGGCAATAATCCTATTGAACTGTCACACTCCCTAAGCCCCAACCCACTAAGCCCTCCACGAAGTGGGGCCCTGGCTCTTTACCCTCTATCTTGGTTTCCCTGTGAATGGTACAGCATTTTTCTGGGTCCGGAAGTCTGCACCTGTCACTTCTGGCTTTGGGCATTCAGTCTAAAACAGAGATTGAAATTGGTCTGCACAGAGTACAAGTCAAAGTGTTTTTGGCCCAGCTCATTCTGGGGGCTGGAGAGATGGTTCAGTGGTTAATAGTGCTTATGGCTCTTGCAGAGGATTTAGGTTGGTTTCCCACCATCCACATGGTAGCTTACAACCACCTATAATTCCAGTTCCACGGGATCCAATACCATCTTCTGGCCTCCGTAGCTCCTATACACATGTGGTACAAATAATTTTTTTTTTGTTTTGTTTTGTCTTTGAGACAGGGTCTCCCTGCAGCCCCAGCTGGCCTGGAACTTGCTATTAGACCAGGTTGGCCTTGAACTCACAGAGATCTGCCTCTCTCTGCCTCCTGAGTGCTGGGATAAAAGGCCTATACCACCATGCCTAACTAATAAATAAATCTTAAAATCAGACATTCTTTGCACTTAAGCCTAGGGATTGTTGATAAGCAAAGGTCTTCTGGAGAAGGTTTTTATTTTTTGATAGAGAGATGATTTTTTTAATTGCAGGAAAGTCGGTATAAAAAATAGCTGCCATTTCACCAAGTGAGGACATTAATTGAATGGAGAATGGATTCTTTCCTGTTCTAGTTGTGGAGGAGATGCCAGGGAGATTTATATCAGAGGTGGTTGGCATGGGTGACCTCTGAGCCCAACATTCTCTAACGCTCTGCATGTTCTTCTGACCTAACAGTCACCTCACATCTCAAAGTCAGCCATCAGGAATGAGGCTGATTCCAACCACATGGTGGGCAGGTAGGCTTTCTCGGTTCCCTTGCAATCAAAGGGGAGGGGGATGCTTTATTCAGACTCAGGCTTCATGATTTACTTGCATTTACAAAATTATTTAATGTTGGATCCTCTGGAACTAAGGTTATGTATGGTTGTTAGCCTTCATGTGCATGCTAGGAGGTTGAACCCTGGTCTTCTAGAAGAATAGCAAGTGTTCATAACCACTGAGCTATTTCTCCAACCCCCATTTACTTGCATTTGAACTTTGGGCAAGGCCTGTGGTACCCTTTGGTTCTCCTAGAGGCTGACGGGAACAGTGTCACTCACTTCATCACGTGGTACCTGTTCTTACTGGGAAGTGTCTTAGCTGCTCTTGAGAGGCTTCCTAGAAGCATGGCTGCTTTGCTTCAGGTCTGCCTTTTAGAAAACAACTGCAGTGTCTCAGGTCCTGGTTGGGTGGGATGGAGTAACTGAGCTTCCCCAGACTCTGGGAATTTCTGAAGTCTCTTATATAAAAATGCCTTGGTTATAAACATTAATTTTCTCTTATTTTTATTCATCATTTAAATGGCCAGAGATGTCTGTGCAGAGTCTGCCCAGTGCCATAGCAGTTGACTTAGATCACACCTGAAGGAAGGCGGCACTTGTTACTATGGGCCCTGAAATCATAAGGGGTGAAGGATGTGTCACTTGGTAATAGAAGTTAGGAGATGGCTTTTCCAGAGGTGAGTCAGGAAAGGCTATTAAGGTGATGGCATTTCAGCTCATTTCATTTACACTAACCATATTCATCCATGCTTCCCTATAAATGTTTATTTTTTCAAGCATTTATTGAGCACTTGCTAGATTGGTTCATGGTGCAAATAAAGGGCTTACAGTGAGATGGGAGAAACAACCACCTTGCAGAAGCCTGGCCTGTGAGGATCTGAGACCAGCTGCTGTTCTGCTATTGATTTGCCGTGTGACCTCGAATAATCAAACCTTTATGGGTGGGGGGGTGAGTTGAAAACTAAGTCTAACACTGGGTCCCAGGATAGCCTGGAATTCAATATGTAGCCGAGGCTGGCCTTGAAGTAATGGATGATCTTACCCAGCCTCTTGAGTCTTGGTATTATAATACCACACTTGACTTCTTTTTTATTTGATTTTTTGGTATTGGAGAGAGGACCTAGAGGCTGGTCTATGCATATGCTAGTTAGGCAGTCTCCCACTAGGCCAAGTCCCAGATCCTTTGGTTTCTTTATCTGAGAAACTATGATTTTTTTTTTAAGTTCAACTGCAAACTTGTTATGGTTCTATGATCATCCACAGACATCCATATGAAATAGCAGGGTCCAGCTTTGGAAAGGACCCACCCTAGTCAGAAGTCACCCTGAAGTGTCAGTCCTATGAGCCACCCCACTGCAGGGCCTGATGCTCAGAGAGGTGGAGACAGGCCTGCAGGCCTAGCCCCAAGATGTGCATCAGTGCTGACCTCATGGAGATTCCAAATAGAGCTTCTTCAAGGTACACAGGAAGATGGCAGAGCCCCTGTCTCTTCTCTTTGGGTGCTGAGTGAAGTGGCGGCTACAGGGGACCCAGTGGCTGTGCACTGGGTGCACTGCCCTCATGGTGCTACTACTGCTGGGGCTGTCTCCGGTGATGGCTGATGGTTCTTGCTCTAAATATTATAATCTATGTATGATGGAGTGTGAGCAGTGACCCCCCTTGAGTGCAGCCTGATGTGAATGACATCCACATCCCCTCCCATGCATATTCATATGAAATGCACACACAGGCATAAGTATAAATGAATACATGCACACACATACAAATACTCATGCATCCATGAATGTGTGCACTTCCACATAACACATAGACACATGCATGTGCACACATATGCAAACAGTTGTATATGTTTATATGTATTCTTGTGCATGCATGTGTGCATGTATGTCTCTGTGCATCCATGGGAGGGAATGTGTGCATGAACACCTAATACCTACACAAATGTGTACACAGATATTTAACTTTTATGTATGCATGCGCACACACAAAGGTGCATGAATGCATATACACCTGTGTATGTCCATACCGACACACATACATACATACACACATGTTCATATGCATATATGTGCATATGTGTGCACATACAGACCTGCATTTCAGTGCAGAAACAATAACCATACACATACACAAATGCATGTGAACACAGATGCAGGCATGCACGCACACATACATATGTCACATGCATGTGCACACATACACATGCTCACACATACATAAACATTCAATGCACACTCTGTGTCCTGTCAGGATACACACCAGTGCCTTCTTTGTCCAGTGTAGAGGCATGGGCACCACTTCCTGAGAAAGCTATATGCCTTTACTGGCTGGTGCCAAACCTCACAGACTGTGACAGGGCCTGCCACACTCTCCTGGTTCAGCAAGACTGTAAAAGGAGGATACAAGTGCGACGGCTCCACTAGGCTGGATTTGGAGACTCCTCATATTTACTGAGCTGTGTCTCTCCCTTCCTTTCATCTAGACTTAACTATGTTTCCTTTGGCTCTCAAAGTAACTTTTAAACCTTGAAATTAGAAGTGAAAAGACCAGGAAGAAGATTGAAGAGACAAGTAAAATCTTTTACAGTGAGCTATAAAAGACCGTATAAGCCCATATACCATGTTTTAAAAAATTATTAATGGGTTTTAGAAGATGAACCCAGTTGAGATGTAATATCTTATATCTTGGGTTGTCTAAGATGAAAGAACCCCAGACAGAATACACATCCCTTCATCCCAGCCAATCACTCTGTAAATTAAGATGCAGAATTATCTGTATCAGGTCCTCTTATCTAGCTCACTATAGGGATTTAACCTGCCACTTCTGCTCCAAAGGATGCTGGAAATTTATGTGAAGTCAGTAAAAGTAAAAGTCAAAATAATGTTAGGACTTAAAAAGTATCCTGCCACCCACATTCCCCTGGACAAAGAACTGGTGCTGAAATCTGTTTGGGAAGAGCTGGCTGGGGAGCTGCCTGGAGGCAGGAGGGAATCAGAAAGTAGAGTTTATAGTTGAGGATGGACTGCGGAAATTTAGATAGAACCAGAACATGTCTTAGCAAAGCTGCATGCGACAGTCTCTACCTCAAATTCTGAGGGTCTCTACTAGCAGCGAGTGGTGTTTAAGATGGTCATAAACACACAAGTAGGATGCTGTCAGAGGCAACTCTTTATTTCAAATAACACCTTCTTTTATCTGGTGTTGCCTGAGTGTTGGTGAGGTTGGTTTGCAGGGACTTTCTCACCTCTGAGAATTTGAACCCACAGGTTCCCATATAATCCTGGGAGGGTATAGAGTAGTGAACCCTGCTGACCTGGAGAGCTGGCTCAGAGACCTGCCACTCATTAGCTAACTGAATAACTTTGCCATGCACTCAGGGTGGGATTCCTGGGACCAAGCGAATCCTAAACAAGATTTAGAAGACCTGACTTCAGGCTGCTCCAGGCCAAGTACCCAGAGTTGTTGGAACTTGGCCTTAGTCTGAGGAACTTTAACTCTCATGGCTTGATGGAGTTGAGGCAAATTGCCTCACTGACAATGTGTAGCACACCGTGTCCTCAAGGGTCAGCTCATGAGCAGTCAGCTGCTGTGTTTGAACTGCAGGCACCTGTGCATCCCTTCCATTGTTGCAGGAGTGCACATGGTCCACGGGTGTCTGTGGGGCACCTGCTGTGCAGGGGGATTCTTCCTACAGGGGACTGCATCTTGTGACCTCACAGGAGGTCGTATGTAGAAAGAATAAGTAAACCCATAGATTAGTGTGAGCAGAGCTCAACAGTACAGAACATGTTGAAGGGGAAAAGTCGAGTGGTGCAGAGGAACAGGCTGGATGCATCTTGCTAATGTCTGAGCAAAGACCTGTGGGAGGGAGGCCTGGACCTGAGAAGCCTTACAGTTCAGGCCAGGCCAGAAAGATAGTCATGTCCAGTTGTTAGAAGGGTGGAGGTTGCCTGGATTTTTAAGCTGAGAGTGAGGTAGCTGTACCCTCTGAATGGACAGAGGTCAATAATGTTCAAAGACCTCTGGTGGGCTCTTGAGCCATCAAGACTCCTGGCCACGGAAGAGAGAGATTTGATGGCTTCTCTGAAAAATATCATAATACCAGGGGAGTATCCCCTGGGTCTTGGGTGAGAGTGTGCATAGGTGGGACAGAGAGCCAATGCGTGCAGGGGAACCAGGCCGAGGGCAAGGCTTCGAGGCCTCAGCTAAACCACCAGCAGTGTTATCCTACTAGGGACATGGGGCTAGCACCTATTCTTGTATGTGCAGGTGAGTATATGTGTGTGCATGTTTGTGTATGTGTGTGTGTGTATATGTGTATGTGTATATGTGTATGTGTGTATATGTGTGTGCATGTGTATGCATGTGTATGTGTGTGTGCATGTGTATGTGTATGTGTGTGTGTGTATATGTGTATGTGTATATGTGTATGTGTGTATATGTGTGTGCATGTGTATGCATGTGTATGTGTGTGTGCATGTGTATGTGTATGTGTGTGTGTGTGTAGGTGCAAGGGGGCATGATTGGAGGCCAGATAACAGGCCCTGGTGGCATCCTTCAGGAACACCACCCACATTCTTTGAGAAAGGGTTGGTTTCTCATTGGCCAAGAACTTACCAATTAGGCTATGGTGACTGGCTGGCTAGTCTCAGGATCCTTCTGTGTCCCCAGCCATCATATCCAACACTTTTATGTGGGTTCTGCACTTATGTGGCCCTTGCACTTAAAAAGGAAGCACTTTACCTATTAGCTGTCTCCCAGCCCCTCCTGTTGTTTTGTTTTATTTTATTTTTTATTTTTTTTCTTTTGAGAGTCTCATGTGGCCCAGGCTGTCCTAAATCTAGCCATGTCACCGAGGCTGGCCTCTGCTGTTCTTGCCGTCTCCTGAGTGGGATGACAGGCATGTGCTCCCGTGATCACCTGGAGAGCAGTTTCCTAGGAACACCGCGGCTGCCATAACACTTTGGGGTTTGGAAAGAAACATCAGTGGGGACAAGATGAAGGCCAGGAGGAGGACAATCAAACCAGAGCTGGGAGGACAGTGGACCATGTACGCTTTTGGAAGACTTTGACTTCGAGTCCAGGGGGCTGAAGGCTATCAGGACTGTTTCTCCTCTTCCCAACCCTGAAATCCAGAGAATCGAGTGTGACAAATGAGGGCAGGGTCCGATCCTCAGTGGGGCTTCATGGCTCTACTTACAGATGCAGCTTGTTTATAGAAATAGATGATAGCAAATGTCAAGGTGTTAACCCGTGTGGAACTAGAAAGAACTTGGTGTTTCAGTGCTACTGACTCCTCTCAAAGAGTTCTCATCACTGATGACACCTCCACGGGGACCGGACCCCATCCACGGATGCCTGACACCTACAATAATCAGTAAAAGGTAATATTTAAAAACTTGAAAAATTGCTGGGCGTGGTCATGCATGCCTTTAATCCCAGCACTTGGGAGGCAGAGGCAGGCAGATCTCTGTGAGCTTAAGGCCAGCATGGTCTACATAGCGAGCCCCAGGCCAGCTGCAACTAAAGGGAGACCCTGTCTCAAAAATACCAAAAAAAAAAAATCAACAACTTGAAAAATTATAGACTAATCTTACTAGTGTCTTTTGTGTGTGTGTCTTTTTGAGACAGGGTCTCCCTGTAGCCATAGCTGGCTTGGAACTTGGTTTGTAGACCTGCTCTTGATCTCATAGAGATCCACCTGGCTCTGCCTCCTGAGTGCTTGGATTAAAGGTGTTTGCCATCACACCCTTCCCCATTAATCTTGCTACTCTTGATAATAATTCTTTTGGGTAGATGGACAGAACACTTACTACTGCTCATGAGCTCCATTTCATCACCAAAACCCTCATTTTTCCATGTATTCTTTATGTCTCAGCTAATGACACTAGCAACTATCTACCCACTAGACTCAGGGAGAAATAAAGTGGAGGCCCCAGTCCTGTCTACACACTACCACACATGAAGATTCAAATCCCTTTTCCCTATCTCTTTGGACACTCTTCTGGCTCTTGGTGCTGAGTACAGATCTTGCTTGAGTTTTTCAGCATGAACTCATCTTCATACTCCTACTTTAAAAACTGTTTTGTCCACCAGTCCAGGATCATACCAAGGTATACATCCCTGTGTCTGCCCGAATGCTTGGTGCTCTGGGCTACCCCCAGGAAACATTGTGCAACTTGGTCTTGTCATCTCATGTTCTTGGCTCAGAGTTTCTGAACCTCTTGCACCCCTTTGTTATTTCATCCTTGACCATAGAGCAGGGGTGGGCTCCTCTTCTCCTCCATATTTCTCAGGCCCCACTGGGGCTCTAAGTTAAGCAATAGTAGTTTTGGATTCTGTTTGGCTGCATACTGCCTGCTCCAGACCACACACTGCTTCTTTTGGGCAGAAAGGTAGTGCAATGTTGGTTTTCAGGCTCAGCATATCCCAAGGAGAAAGTGCATACTGAGTATCAGAATCACAGGAGCCAGCCTTTTTCCTCAGTACCTGAGTGCTTTGAAGACAGAAAAAATCATCCTAGCAATGTCCCTCACTGCATTTCTATATCATGTCGGGTTTCCCTGGCTTAAATGTGGGCAGAGTACTGTTTTGTCTGCTCTTCTTCTGGTCAATAAACTGAAGACTGATCAGAAGACTGTTTGTTGAAAAATCAATACATGAATAACTCAAGTGTTTTGACATTCTTCATTGCTTTTCCTCTTCTGTTTTGCTTCTTCACTTTAAAGTTGCTTTTTATTTCTTGTCAAATAATCTAAGAATACATTAATAATTTTTAAAACCTTTTTAATTGATCTTTTGTGATTTTTTTTTTTTTTTTGTCTTTTTGAGACAGGGTCTCTCTGTAGACCCAGCTGTCCTGGAACTAGCTCTGTAGACCAGGCTGACCTTGAACTCACAGAGATCCGCCTGCCTCTGCCTCCCAACCACACCCGGCTGATCTTTTGTGATTTTCATACAATATTATTTGACAGTAATTTAGATCCTCTTCCCTTTCCACAGTTCCCCTTGTCACTGCCGGTTCATTATATGTGCATACATCCTATAGATTCTAATTTGGGTTCCCAAATACCCTTCACTGTGGGTCCATCCACTGGAGCCGGGTTAACAAACCAAGAGTCTCGTCATTGAAAGAGACTGTCTAGGGGCTGGACAGCTAGCCTAGTGGTTAAGAGCACTGACTGCTCTTGCAGAGGACCTGGGTTCGATCCCCAGCATCCACATGGCGGCTGAGAACCATCTGTAACTCCAATTCCAGGAGAACTCCAGTTCCAGGGGAATCTGACACCCTCTTCTGACCTCTGCAGCATTGCACGACATGCGTGCACAAACTACATGCAGACAGTACATTCATACACATAAAAATTAATTAATTAATTAACTAATTAATTAATTAATTTTAAAAAAGAAAGAGACTGTCTATCCCACCTCCGGAAGCCATCATTTGCCAAAAACTCCTTAGGCTAGGTTGGGGTTTCTTACCCAGTTCCCCATGTCTAGGATGAGATTTTTGTCTGGTTTGAGCTCACATGGGACTTGTGCATGCTGTCACCATTGCAGTGAGTTCATATCAGTAACTGTTTCCCCGTGATCATCCACCTCTGGGTTTTTCAGTTTTCTGCCCCCTCTTCTGCAATGATCCTGAGCCTTGGGAGGCAGTTTGATATAGATGTCCCATTTTAGGGATGAGCACTCTGCAGCCTCTTGTTCTTTGCTAATTTTCCGATTGTGGGTTTCTGTGTTAATCACCTTCTATTGCATAACAAAACATCTCTGGTGAGAGGTGAGACATGCTTTAATCTATGGGCATAATAATAAATTGTTAGGGTAGAACTGCTTAGTATAAAACTAGTGTTAGGTTTTCCCCTGTGTTCTGTGACCTGTCTAGACTCATGTTCTTAAATAACCCTGATATTGGTGTCAGGTATGGACTCCATCCTATGAAGTGGACCTTAAATTCAATTAGAGAGTGGTTGGTTACTCCTGCAATAGTCATGCCACTATTTCACAGGCAGGTGGACATATTTTTTAATAAAATATTTTTATTGGTGTTTTGCATATTTCATATATCATTTCTCAGTGCGGTTTAGATACATTCCCTTTTCCATGTCCCCCACCCCACCCCAATTCATGCATTCTGCCATACATGTCTTGCATCTTTTTCTCAGTCTTTTTAAAGTTGTTCTCTGCAGAGGTTTATTGTTTGGCCAGAAGTTAACTGTTTCAGTCAGTTCTTTGACCCAGTCCTTTTGTCATTGTTGTTCCCTCCCATGTGTATTGCTCCAAAATATGCCTATCTATATGTCACATATATACCAAAATTATGACCTCTGAGAATGAACTGTATGTTAATTCCAAAATATGTTTAGGAATTCACATTTTTCACTTTAATTTTATATTACTCTTAAATATGAATACATACCCTATACCCATATACCACAATTAAAAGTCTGAAAATAAGTGGTAATTTAATTCTAGAGCCCCTTAAGGGATTCACATTATAACAGCACAGTTGCCTTCATATAAAAAGTAAAATAACATTAACTTTGCTCAGCTTGCCTTTCAACTAGGGATTTGATGCTAACATGGGTGGCATATCTTGCCAGGCCACCTGTTGCTATAATCCACAGGATTCATTGCTGTTTAAGGTTGATGATTATTTTTCCTTCTGGTAGCATGCATAGCACCTTCCAGCATATAAATGTTAGCCAGTAGAGATGAGGCTCTAAAGTCAACACCACCTGATTTCTCCTTGTTTGAAGAACACATTAATATTCTTGTATTAATCTGTGCTGTGATTTTATAAGGACTGTGAGGTAGAGTTTATCTTCTTTGAAGTAGATTTATCATGGGAGAAGCTGTGAACTATGAAGATGGCATCTGGTTTACTGAGAAGTGGGGGGCTAAGGGCAAAGCAGAGCTTGCAGGGAGGTTCCTACAATGCTCCGGAAGGTGCATGGAACTCTGGGACTATGGGACACCACTGGGACATATAAAAGCCTGCCATGAAAGCTGGGGCTCCCTCACCATGTCACCATCATGAGTGTAGAGCACAGAATTCATTCCAGGACCTCAGGCAAGCATGCTGGGAAAGGACAACAACCACTTAGCTTGTGAGTGTATGCTTTCCTCCATCACTTTGTAAGCAAGCCTAATAAAAGCTTTAATCTTCTCGAAATTAAGATTGGAGAGTCATCTCCTTGCTTTGCCTAGTAACCAGGGAACTAAAAAGGGCAGAGCTGGGGTGGTACACTACGTTTGTAGGCTTCCCCAAGTAGGAAAAGTCTCTGCAACAAGGACAAATAGGCCGAGGATTTAGATGTTTTTCCAATGTTTCCCTTAAATGAGTTAAGGTACATTGCATATTGTATATAAATGTGCATATGCACTGTGCATATGCATTTATTCTACACCGCTGCACTATAAGCTACACTATAAACAAGGGAGCACATTATGTTTCCGTACACACACACACACACACTATAATTGTGAACTAAAGGGCAGCAGCGGTACCAGTCAAGCCAATAGAGCAATGGTAGCCAGAGTTCTGGTTCTCTTCCCTCCCTTGGCCCTCACCCCTGCAGTCACTACTCAGCTATCTCTGTAGTCTCAGTTTATTCTTCTGTGAATTACAGGCTTGGGCAGGACTGATGGCTCAGTAGGAAAAGGGTTTGCCATGAAAGCGTGAACCCCTGGGTTCCATCCTCAGAATCTCTGTGAAAAATGTGAGCACAAGAGAGCTCACATATGAACTCACAACCATTGTAACACCATGCACAAGACCTACCCAAGCTCCAGCCAGACAAAATGCCAACATGGAGGAAGGCTGAACACCCCTGGTTGATGAGCAATGGGTCATTCTCAGCTACTCGGGGAGGAAGAGTCAGATTTCTTTAAGGGCCTGGCCTTTCACAGGCCCGCCACACTGCAGTGGATGCCACCCACCAGTCATATATGGACAGTGGAAATTAGATTTGATGAGTCTAAAAGAAAACAAGGACACAAAGTTGGGTGGGTAGGGAGTCTGGGTGGGTCTGGGAGAATTGCGGGACACGAGATGAATATTATCAACATACATAGCATGACATTCTTAAAGAATTAATAAAACTATTTTTTAAAATATTAAGCACAATGGCTTGCAATTGCAATCTTAGCACTGGAGAGACAGAAACAGAAGGAGCATAGAGCTCACTGGCTTGTCAGCCCAGCCTAAATGGAGGAAGTCCAGAGCGATGATGCCTTGTCTCACAAAACAATGTGGATGATAATTGACGGGTGATAGTTAAGGTAGATCTGACTTCTAGACACATGCACATGCATGTGTCCTCAGGAACACACACATACACAGACACACATGCACATATACGCACAGTACACACATGCACACACAAACACTCATGCACACAACACAGACACAGACAAACAGAAGCCTGGATTCACACAGATACATGCACACACACACACACACACACACACACACACGTGCACCTGCTCACATTCACTCACATTCACACAGGCGCACACACACACATGCACCTGCTCACATTCACTCACATTCACACAGGCACACATACACACACACAAACACACGCACCTGCCCCATTCACACAGGCACACATATAAATGGCAGAATTAAGCTAAGTAAATAGGCTTTGACCACTTTATAGGGCTTTTTTCCCTGAGATTGCAACTTGGTTTTCAAGCTTGCTCACTGGTTCTAGAGGGTCCGTATCCATCTAGGACGCTTTCAGACCTGCTGTAGTATGGAACTCATGTGGAACTTCCAGTCTTTGTGAAAAACATCTTAATTACCTGCAGTCTTATAAAATGTTCTTCCCAGTGGACACATCAGCAGGGGCCTACCGGAGGTAGGAAGCCAGAGAGAGGGGTGAGTAGACAATTTTCTTAAAGCTCCTGCATCTCACATGCAATTATTTTCTGTTGGTCTGTGCAATTTTATTCCCCAAACCTGTTTCCCTAATTAAGGAAGGAAAGCTTTTGGCAAATACAGACCATGCAGAAATGAAAAGTCACCAGCATAAAAGAGCATCTGGAACACTGCTCTGAAAGTGGAGTCAGTGTGCATTATAGGCTGGCACCGCTCAGGGGACTCAGGAACCACGCACAGGTTTAATCTTCTGGCAAAGCCGGGAGAACATCCCTACGCTGCACACAGCCCTCAGTGTGGTATGCCAATTAGTGCAAAGCCACTCTGTACCACTGATCGGCATTTACTGTTCAACAAACAAGAGTCTCACTGGCTTGATTGCTTTTCTTGGATGGACCGGTAAACCACAGAAAGTCAGGCATGAGTAAAAGTCTCACAAGGTATGGGAGACATTGCATGGTGTTTACCCAGAACAATTTCTCTTTACTCTAGCAAAGTTCATCTTTTTTTTATTGGTAAAATAATAACTACTATTCTAGAAACTCCTGTGGAAGCTCATTACCCTAGTCTCCTTCACAATGGCTTTCCCTTCATGTCATCTCCCATCTCCTTGATGCTTTGACTTTTAAACTTTGACCTTCTTTGGAATGTCTGTCCTGCCCTATCGCATGCTCTATAATAGGGCGCAAGCTAGGTCAGCCATAGCCTCTGCAGAGCTCAGCTGAATCTCACATGTAGCCTTGCAATGGGTCGCTACAGAGCTTAGGGAAATCACAAGTATGGGTGCTGGGATAGGCAAGTCCCTGGGTTGGGAAGGCTTGGGTATCCCAGATCACCCCAGCAGTGTGAAAGTTAAGAGAAACATCCCACAAGTAAAAAATCCCCAAACCCAGGCATGGAAGACAACTGGTTAAGTTTTGTCAACTACAAACACATACTTTTCATTTTTTTTAAAAGATCTTTGTTGATGGCTAAAAACAGGACTAAGATGGGGTGTATGGGTGGGAATGAGGTAAGCCGGCAGAAGGATAGATACTGTTGTCAGTCAGGGCAGTGGCCAGCCCCAGGAACGCTCTGAGGGCCCCTTTCTGTCCCTCTCTGTACATTCACTGAGCAGGCTCTTTGATAGAACCCAATCTGGCATGCTCTGTCCAGGAGTGGCCTGCACTGAACCAGAGTCAGGTTCAAATTTAGATGATGTCACAGAGATTGGAAATAGAATGCATTTGGGAAATCCTTTGATTCTGTCATTCTGTGTGGGAATAATGTTTATGTACAAACACAAAGTTTTTTGCTTATTAAATGAAGATCCATGCTCTTTCTCTCTCTCCCTCCTTCCCTTCTCTCCTTTCACCTTCCTTCCTTCCTTCCTTCCTTCCTTCCTTCCTTCCTTCCTTCCTTCCTTCCTTCCTTCCTTCCTTCCTTCCTTCCTCTCTTTTTTGAGGCAGGGTCTCACTTAGCAAAGGCTCTCCTCAAACATATCATGCAGATGGGATGACCTTGAACTTCGGATCCTCCCATCTCCACCTGCCATGTTGGGTGCTGAGATCACAGGTGTGTACCACCACACCTGGTTTATGTGGTGTTGGCGCTTGAACCCAGGGCTTCCTGCATGTTAAGCAAGCACTGTACCAGCTGAACTTCATTCCCAGCCCCTTAAGATTTTATTTCTGACACCAAATCATTTACTGGATGTGTTTATCTAGAGTTAGAGCTTATTCTTCCTACTTAAATCACTGTTTATTTTAAATGAATGGATGAGTCAAGAGAAAATAATTACTTCTGATTGCTACATGGTAGCTACTGAGAATAGCCTCGTCATCTGAGGAGAGGGGATAAAGAATGCCCTCCTGGGTGCCAAAAGCTCCGAGTGCAGCAAGTCTCTCCCTGCCTCTCCGCTTCTCCTCTTGAAACTATATTCTTTTTTTAAAATTTTTTATTTATTTCTGTATGTGTTTGAATGTCCTGTCTGCATGCAGGGTTGTGCACCCGTGTCGTGCAATGCCGTGGAGGTCAGAAGAGGGCGTCGGATTCCCCTGGAACTGGAGTTCTCCTGGAATTGGAGTTTCGGATGGTTCTCGGCCGCCATGTGGGTGCTGGGGATCGAACCCAGGTCCTCTGTAAGAGCGGTCGGCGCTCTTAACCGCTAGGCCATCTCTCCAGCCCCTCAAACTATATTCTATCCAGGAAGTGCTGCATACATGTGCCGGGAGCAGCCTCACTTCAGGTCAAATGCTTTTGCTTATTTATTTATCTGTTTCCAGCTTTCCTCCCCGCCCCCCTAATCTAATTCTACCCACCCATCAGGAAGAGAACGGGGAAGGGGGAGAACAGGGAGAGAAGAATGAAGTGCTTGCGGTTACATGGACCTGCCTTTAATTTTGAGCAGTACGCAACTGCATCAAATTCTTTTTCTAAGTATTTCACCATGTGTGAGAAGAAGCTCTTCTGATGAGGGTTTTTGGGCAGATCAGGGACAGGGCCACACCATACTTGGTCCACTACAGATGTACAAAGGTTAGAAAGGTTCACTTCTTCCACAAGTCTCCACTTTCCTGGTATGTCACTTAAGGAATATGCCTCAGCCTGGTTACCCTTCTTGAAGTTACCTTCTGTGGGCAACTCAAATCTTTTTCCTCTCTCCTCTCTTATACACACTCATGAACCCCTTATATACATGTGTATATTTATCTAAGATTCACATCCTTGTTTGCATATTGAATACTCACAGCACCTTCCTGAATTGCGTGCATACACATACAAAAGATAGGATTATATGTAATTGTCTGACCTAATCCTCTAATTTTCTAAAATCAGGCCCAATTCTCTTTGCATAAACATGGCAATCTAGGGGCTTGATTTATAGTAGAGATGAAGATTAAGTTATCCATCCTCAGACTCAGAGTGGAAATGCGTCCTCCCTTCCAGTTTTGCTTTCTTTTTGACACATGCTTTTTATCAAGAGAGTCCTCTTTGCCAAATATTCTTATTTTAAAACTTGGCTTTTTAGTGAACCAAACAATTTAAACATGTGGGCTATGGTATCAATGCATATTTCCACTGTATAACAAAATAATAGTTCAGTTGAAAACTTTATTAATTCCAAATTTAGGGCTGAGTATTGCAGTTAGCTTGCTGTGGCCTTTGTTTTGGGCAGAGCTGATTTTGCATTCCCATTTGAAATGGACATTCGATGTCTAAGAGATGCCTGGGCAGAAGAGGATGAGGTGGAAGACAGGACACTATGGGAGAAGGACTTGGCTTGGCTGTGGCCCTGTTGCTTCGTGTGAAGGTATTTTATTTCCCCTGGGCATTGGTAGAAACAGGCATATGATCAACATGTGTGTTCCATGACAAAGAATGAATGGTGTTTGTCTCTGTATCACAGGTGCCATGTTACCGTGATTTCTGCTATTTTGATGTGCTTTTATTTTTGAAATTTCCAAATATTTGGCTGTAAGCAAATTTTTCTCAGGTGAACAAAGAAAAAAATGCCAAAAACCTTAGAGCTTTGTTTTCATTAAGTTAGTACTTTATAATCCCAAATTCCAAACATGTATAGAATGTGTTCAGGTTGCTCTCTCCCCTCCCATCCCTAGCACTGCTCCCTCATTCTTCCTTACCAGGCCCTTTCCCAGATTATACATTTAGGGGTTTTTCTTGTTTGTTTATTTATTTATTTATTTTTTATGTGTATGAACATACTGTCTGCATGTAGGTCTGTGCACCTGTGTCGCGCAATGCTGCGGAGGTCAGAAGAGGGTGTCGTCAAATTCCCCTGGAACTGGAGCTAAAGACGGTTCTCAGCCGCCATGTGGGTGCTGGGGATTGAACCCAGGTCCTCTGCAAGAGCAGTCGGTGCTCTTAACTGCTAGGCCATCTCTCCAGCCCCATCTACATTTAGTTTAATAGGGGCCATCCATGTGACTATTGCATTGGGAAAATCTTCTGGAGCTTCGTGGGGTAACCAGTGGATACACAACTGAAGGCAGTGATTCTTCTCTTGCTGGGTCTATGTATAGGAAACACTACAGCAGTGAGGGATGGTCCCAGCCTCTCGTTCCTGGCCTGCTGGTGGATGGACCCTTTCTCTTGCTCACCCAGTGTATTCGACAACTTTTATTTTAAAGAAAGTTTTGGTATGGGTGGAACTTCATTAAAGTTCCCAAACCCTTCAACACCCTCCACCCCCACCCCATACCATTAATTTGTCTCCTTGTCTTAAACAATTTTTGAGAGTCTTCCATTTTGTCTTTTAACCATATACAAAGTGAAGGCAGTAGAAAGACAACTTCTCAGGGCCCTTCATCCCTGTGGTTAAAAAAAAGTACACATAAAAATGAACATCATTGATCTCAAAATATGTCTAGTCCTGAGATAAACTGTCAGTGTTTTGTATAATTTTTTTTATTTTTACATATGTATGTACAGGTTTGTGTGTGTGTGTTAGCATGTACATGTGGGCACATGTGTGTCTGCATGATGCATGGAGACCAGAGGTTGATGCTGGGTCTTCAGCAGCTCTTCACCGTATATACTGAGGCAGGGTCTCTTACTTAAACATAGACCCCCCCTGATTCAGCTAGTCTAGCTAGCTAGCTTGTTGCAGGGACCTGCCCCCATCGTCTCTGCCTCCTGCAGTGGGATTAGGAGCAGGTCACCTGTCTTGCCTGGCATCTACATGGATTTTGGGGATGGTGGCTCTGGTCCTCACGTCTGCACTTCACCCACTGAGCCATATCTCTGGTCCTGCTTTGTGTATTTTTTTTAAACTAACATGCTATATTATTACTGTTTTCCAGACAAACAGAACCAATAAGTTAGAGGCACAGGTGGGAAGTCAGGCAGCTAGACCAGAAAGGGATGGATTTAGGTGGCGATGAAGGCTGAATGTCCCACCCCAGATTACCTGCTTGTTGGAAGACCAGGAACACTGAGAGAGTGGCCCAAAGCGTGATGTCCCCTGGAACTGGGGAAGGCTGTGGTAAAACTCTCCCTTTGAGACCCAAGACTCTCCGATGGAGTAATGAACATTCCAAGCTGAGGAGTCTTCAGTTCTGAGCATCTCCAAGGGCAAGAGATGATGGGTGTCCGGTGAGAGTTCCAGAAAGAGAGTGCAAAGTCTAATGTCCCGTTTTCCTGTGGTTATTTGAAGAACAGGAACCCTGTTCTTGTGGCTGCTTCTCTGTGGGCAACACAGTTCTTTTGTCACTGTTTTGCTGTGTTTTTACATGATTTTCTTGAATGAGTTGTATTTGTTTATAATCTGAGAAAAAGCACTTCATTTTTTTAAAAAAGATAAAGCAAGATATTTAGCTGGGGGGTGAGGCTCAGTGTTAGAGTCTTCTGTTAAGACTTGGGCTCCCCTAGAGTTAACTTACTACATACTTTCAGACATGGTGATTAATGTATGTGGGTGAAAAGTACATATCTATATTTTAGAGTAATATAAAATTAAAGGGAAAAATGTGAACTCCTAAACATATATTGGAGTTAACGTACAGTTTATTCCTGGAGGACATAACTCTGGTACATGTATGACGTTTATATAGGCATATTTTGGAGCAATACAAATGTGAGATGGAACCACAGACAACAGTCGGGACTGGAGGTAAGAGACAACTGATATAGTTTAAAATTTCTGCCCAAAACATGGACCTTTACAGAGGAAAACTATTAAAAGACTGAAGAAAAGATGAAGGGACATGTGACAGAAGGCGATGATCTGTGGTTGGGGTGTTGGGCGAAGCGGAAAGGGAATGGATCTAAATGGAAACTGAGAAATGATGTCTGAAATACACAAAACCTCAATAAAATATATATTATTGTTAAAACAAAGTCCAAATGCCGGAGGGGTTTTGCGGGAAAGGGTAACACTCATCCATCTGCTGGTCGGGATGGTAGACTTGTACACAGCACTAGTGGAAAACATGTGGAGAACCCTTTAGAAGACAAAATAAGCCTGCCATTGACCCAGTCATACACACTTGCCTGGGTATATTACCCACAACCAACTAACTGCAAAGAATACTGCCGGCTAAATGATTTTATCACAGCTCTGTTTTCACAATAGCACAACAAAGCTGGAACCACCCAGGTGCCCTCAACTGACTATATGGATAGAGAAAAACTGTGGTACATGTATACAATGGATTTCTATGCAGCGGTAAAGATGAACAGTACCATCATGAGACTGTTGCAGGGTAAATGGATGAAGCTGAAAACATTATGTTAAGATGAAGTACACGTCCCAGAAAACAAACGACAAATGTGGTACCTCATATGTGGATGCTAACAACAAACCCAGATAGAACTGTTTCTCATGGAGAGGGATGCATGTTGAAAGAACAACAACGGAAAGACTGGCATCAGAAATGGATGAAATGGTGCATGGGGAAGGGGGGATGGATGAGAAAGGGACACGGGTGGTATTTGATTAAGGCATATTTACTTGACATGAGTTTTCAGCCAAGGTACCCGTTTCGCCTAGTACACCTGTCTACAGGATGCGTTTTTAGGACTTAGTAAAAGAAATATGTGTATATTAACACTGGTTTACAGACTCGGATAAAAACCGTAAATGCATCATGATTAAATGTGATATCATTTCTGTATGTCCAGCATGTGTTTTAACACAAAAGCTGTAAGCATAAAACTTTTGGATTGGCACGGTAAAATGTTTCTCTTTAATTTCTCTGTTTGTGGTAGTAGCAACCTTGTAGCGCATTCGCTTTAAGATGATTAACGTGAATTAGTTGGCTTCCCCCCCCCAAGTTAATACAGTCATGCTTATCGCCCACGGCAACTGGGTGAAGTGCACTATCTGCGTTGAAGTTGATAAATCGTGTGCCTGGGGGGTGTAGATTATCCACCCCTTCGTTATTTATCCAGCTCCAACGAATAATTCTTGAGACTCATTGTTAAAAAAAATGGGGGGGTTACGGACGACAAGAACCTTTTCAGTCAAAACCTGCATTCAAAATATTTCAAAAAACTAACCACGTGAAAGAATATGTGTGTTTCGCAACAGGAGAATGTCAAACCCGCCACTTAATGCTAGGAAGAAACAGATACAGCTTTGCAATTGAGTAGGATTTACCAAATGTGGCAACTGAGTTTTTTGACCTTCTGAACAGTGATGAAGAAAAGCCACAGATTAGCCATAAACAGCGAACCCTCTATGAGTCCTAGCATGGTAAAACAACTATTTAATGAGTTCTAATGAAACTTTTACATTCTAGGTGCCACAAAAGTTTTTGTGATGTAGGAGAGAGCATTTCTTGCCTTGCCCGCCCCCCATTAGGAAGCAGAGAAATAGGAACGTGATTAGGTCCGTTCTCCAACTAGATAATGGGGAATACACGAAAAGGTTCATCTCTTATAAAACTGGTAAAAGATGCCTGTGTATGGGCTAGTAGGCCAATAGCTGAGTGAACACTATATTATAGTCTCTGTTCAGAACGAAATATAGTACTAAAGTCCTTAGGCTATGTACCTAGGCAAAGTATATTAATGCGGGAGCTCTGACATCAGCAATGAATTTATTCTCGGGAAGGGAGTGGGCCAGGATTGCGAAGGCCCCACAAAAAGGTAAGGGCTCCTTGCTTTTAAGTTGGGATACCTGCAGGGGGAGAGGGCATAAGAACCCTGGCTGCGAGACACTAGACGTTAGACACGGGAGGGATGTATTGTGAGACCTGGACAGTCAAGATGTACAATGCCTCTGGTATAGGCCAGATATGTTACCAATCCACTAAACCAGATAGAACAATACGGATTAGCTCCCTGGTCAAGCAAGACTCCTCCTTTAGCACCAGCTACACCTCACTCTGCCTGGAAATAACGGTGCATCGGAGGCAAGCCATGTGCCTGTATAATATCAGCCCGCGATACTGGAATTGGCTATTGGGATCTCTCCTGTGATGAATAACCCAAGATGTCTGATGGCAACAACTTACACTCGCTATTATGACAGGTTGGAATGTTATAAGCCCAGTAAACCAGGTCCATATTTTAACAGGGGAGGTGTAAATGGGTGCATGGGATTCATATCAATCCCAAGCCAATATGTGTCTATGCCAATACGAGCGCGTCGGCAGCCTAAACTTTGAAATAGCGGTGGCAGTGTAAATTACCGATGATATCAGTAACTGCTTTTGCTTCATTAGTAGGATCAAAGCGTTGTTAGCCCTTGAACGAACTTGGTCGGGCCCCATAAAGGAGACCGCCAAAGATTGACCAGAAGTTCCACAGTCAACAGCTCCAGAGAGAAGGTACTGTTTTACTACTTCTCAGCGCACAACTGTGGCCCTTTATTCTGAAGCTAGGGAACAACCTGAAGAAGGGGGGCGTGTGAATGTAAAGGCTCTGAATGGGTGAATCGTGAAAAAATACGAGCATGAATGTAGTCTGGACACTCATTTGAATCAACTTGATTGAACAAACAAACATGTCACCCCCAACTGGATGGTGGGCTGTGGGGATATTGGACACAACAGCCGTAGAATTGGGTATTTTGCATGAAGGATGCTTGTGTACTCATGGATTAGTCACTTTGAGCTAGAAAGAGAGGGAAAAAAAAAAAAAACAGAATGAAACATTTAGTGGGCGGTCTGATCTGGGATGGGGTGGGGGTGGGGGGGAAGGGAAAGGGAAAAATGCCTGATCTGAATTGGAAAATGATGTACGAAATGCACAAAGCATCAATAAGAAAAAAAAAAAAGTCTTGGACTCCATTCCTAGAGAGAGAGAGAGAGCGGAAGAACGGGAAGGAAAGAGGGAAGGGGGGAGGAAAATTATATTCAACCCTTAAACCAGAAAATCGAAAAGAAAATCAATTACCAGAGACCTGTGAAAACCCCCCTTGTCCTCCCTAGGAATCCCTGCACCCACCCTGGGGCTCCTGTCTTTTCCACTAGATAAGATTTACCCTGGGGTGGGGGCAGGGAAGGAAACCACTAGGCCTATTGATTGCAATTAACTTTGCCACTGATGGCCAAGTGACTGCAGGGAGCCCCAGTGATCTAGCAAATGGGGGAGACTCTGAGAGATTAATGGCACTTGTCAATAGGATGGAGGGCTGGGCCCAGAGGGTCACATAACTCCATTTTTCCCACTTTGAAAGTGAAATTCTGAGGGAACTAGGGAGAGGCATTATGAAATCAATGCTGGTGATCAGATTCCCGTCCCTGGGCTCCAAAGCTGACTCAGAAAACAAAGCAAAGCTGCTTCATCGATGTTTAAAGTGCACAGCCTAGATATATTTGCAATTATACATCATCACAAGATTCTGTTTGCTTCCTGCTTGATGCTCTTGTTTCCGGCTCCTGTAGATGGAGGTGAGGCTGCTCGTCTTCCTTCTGTCTCTAAACTCTGGTTTGTGGTGGTTTCACAGGCAGTATCTAGCTCCTATGGTCACAAAAGAAAGGCAATCTGGGTAGGGTGCTCTGGGATCCCTTTGAGTTCTACCCAGTGAATATGGCCATGAATACAGGCCCATCACATGGGCGGAAGTCTTGTCTTGTATTGGGAGGCAGAAGGTGACCTTGCACGCTTCTCCTCCATGATTCTCTGTTGTGTGAGTAACAAATGTCTCCCTATTGATCAGCTCCTGTGAAAGCCTCAAGCATTAGCCGTGATTGAACAATGGAGAAATCAAGATCACGAATCCCAAATGAAACAAACGACAAAATCAGTGTTGCAAAGTGGACCACGTACTAAGAATCATGGCCACAGGAAGCCTTGCCCAGGATGGTCCCCTGCAGGTTGATTAATTCAACTCCACTTCAGTCTCCCCTGCCAGTCTCCTCTATGACTCCTGGGGAGCAGGGAACTGGAGTTCCACAAAATCAATATGTTTTCTCAGGGACCTGGTGCTCTCATAAATCATCATATACATGGCATATTTGTGCCAATAAATCTACCTTGAAGAGAGGGAAAGAAAGGAAACTGGTTAACAATGAACCACAGTTCCAAGGTGTGGGAGAAGAGGAGAGAGAGCCAGGTTTCTATGGACACGCACATTTCTGTGGCTGCAGCTGGGTTACAGGTGGCCGCAGGTCCTCGGGAGCAGGTCTGGTGGAATGTAGCTTCCCTTCTGAGCAGAGAACTGCAAGCTGCTGGGGCAAGGGAAGAGGAGGAAACAGGCTGTGAGAGAGCCAACTGTGAGTTCATTTGTCTTGGAGTCTCTTCAATTACTTTTCCTAAAAGGACAATTGTAGGGCAAGTTTATTTAGTGGTTTGGATAGAAAAAGAGGAGTGGATTACTCAACAAATGAAAAAAACTTCCTACGCCTCAAAGAGGCTCAATAGCCAAGAGCAGTCCTCACACATGTGCAGGGAGGAGAGCAGCCGGCAGCATTGGTCAGAGCACGCGTGTGGCTGGGTGTGAGGGTGTGCACCTGTCATCCCAGCAGTCAAAAGGCAGAGACAGGAGAATGGGACATTCAGGGCCAGCTTGGGCTACATGTTGCCATTCTGTTTTTAAGAACTAAGGGCTGAGAACTGGGGAGAGAGCTCAGTTGGTGAAGTGCTTGCTGTGTGTGAAATCATGAGTTCCTCAGTTCACTACCTAGAACACATACAAAAATCTGGGCATATTGGCTGGTGCCGATGGAAGCTGGTGGACACCTTGGGATCGCCAGCTAGCCAACGTACCCTACTTTGTGAGATTCAAACCAATGAGAGAGCCCTGTCTCAAAAACCAATGTCGTCAGGGCTGAAGAGATGTCTCAGTGGGTAAAGGTGCTGTGCTGGTCCTGCAAGCCTGGTGAATAGGATTTGGTTCCCAGAACCCACTTAAAGGTGAAAGGATAGGGCTGGAGAGATGGCTCAGAGGTTAAGAGTACTGACTGCTTTTGCAGAGGACCTGGGTTCGATTCCCAGAACCTACATGGCGGCTAAAAACTGGCTTTAAGCCGGGTGTGGTGGCGCATGCCTTTAATCCCAGCACTCGAGAGGCAGAGGCAGGTGGATCTCTGTAGTTCAAGGCCTGCCTGGTCTATAGGGCTAGTTCCAGGCCGGCTGGGGCTACAGGGAGACCCTGTCTCAAAAACACCAATAAAAAAAGGTTAAAGGATAGAATCAACTCCACAAAACAGTCCTCTTACCTTCATATGTGCGTTCTACAATGCCTGCCCCCCACATATATGCACATAATAATATTAATAACAATTTATTTAAAAAACAAGGTGGAGATGGGTCAGGGGTGGAGGTGTACACCTTTAATCCCAGCACTTTGGAGGAAGAGGCAGGTGGATCTCTGTAAGTTCAGGGCCAGCCTGGCCTACATAGTGAATTCTAGGACAGCTGGGACTATAGGGAGATCCTGTCAAAAAAAAAAAAAAAAAGAAAGGAAGAAAAAGAAAGAAAGTGGAGGGAGTCCTGAAGAATGGCCCTGAGGTGACCTCTAGGTCACATGTGCACATGAGTACACCTGCACCCACCCAGCAGGAATATGCTGGGGAGCTTGTATAACTTGACAGAAACTGGAATCACCTGGGAAGAGGGAAACTCAACGAAGAATTGCAAAATCAGATAGGCTGTGGGTGGGTGTCTGTGGGGCTTTGGGCTTAGAGAGATGGCTCAGCAGCTAAGAGCCCTGGCTGCTTCCCAGCACACAGGGCTAACAACCAGCTGAAACTCCAGTTCCTGGGGATCCAATGCCCTCTTCTAACTGTCACAGGCATTTCAGGACAAGGGGACACTTAAATCCATGTGTGCAGAATACTCATACACATAAAAGTAAATAATTTTTTTAAAAAAAGAAAAATAGAGAGATAGCCTAGCTGTTAAGAGCACCGACCGCTCTTGCAGAGGACCCGGGTTCGATCCCCAGTACCCACATGGCGGCCGAGAGCAGTCTGGGACTCCATTCCAGGAGAACTCCAGTTCCAGGGGGAATCCGACACCCACTTCTGACCTCCGCGGCATTGCACAACACGGGTGCACAAACCTGCATGCAGACAGTACATTCATACACATACATAAATAAATAAAATTAATAAAAAAAAATTAAAAAAAAAAAAGAAAAATAGCTGAGCAAGCCAGGTGCTAAGCCAGTACCCAGCCTTCCTCCACGGTCTGTGCCTCAGAGCTGCTCCAGGGCCCTGCTTACTCCTGCCCTATCTTTGCAAAGTGATTTTTATACTCTCTCCCCAAAACATTTCACCTCAAATAGACAGAATTATTGAGAAGGATCACGTGAAAATGCAGGTAACAGCGCAGGCAGCCTGCTCAGAGGCCCTGCTGTCTTTATTCTGCCGCAGCAGTGTGTAGGCTTCTGTTCAGGACTTCTCACAGGTCCTGCTGACTGCATTACAGGGCGACTGTAGGACGAATTAACAGGTCCATGATGGACAATTTTAGTTGTCCACTTGATTGGATCAAGGAATAACTAAGGACCTGGTAAGATATTTCTAGATTTGTCTGTGAGGATGTTACCTGAAGGGAGTAATATTTGAGTGCCTGCAAAGAGGAAGGAAGAGGCTCCTCCTGGCAGGGAGCAGGATCCAGTCAGAGACAGAGAGAGAGAGAGAGAGAGAGAGAGAGAGAGAGAGAGAGAGAGAGAGAGAGAG